>CAKNYM010050680.1:134089-245355 GCA_932195095.1 Andricus curvator
TTTGCTTGAAAGTTTAACTCTTTGGTTTTAAATGCAACTTTTTATTTGAAAGTGATTTTTACCTGATTGAAAATTCAACTATTTCTTTGAAAACTCAACTATCTTGTGGAAAATGCAATATATTTCGTCTTAAAATCTTAGGAGTATGGTATCTAAATTAATTTTTTTAAGGAATTTCTGCCCCTATTATTCACTTATTTTCATGAAAATCGCCCTATTTCCCCAGTTTCGAGAGCATTTTCGGCTGTGCAGTCTGACACCCTAATTTTTGGATACAAAAACATCATAATGAAAGGCTCGAATATTTTGATATTTTTTAATTTAATTTGAATCCAAAAAAAATATTAACAGTTAAAAAAATATTTATCTAGTGAAAAATGCTGATAACACTGGGTATAAATGATTCTCCTAAACCCTAGAATATCCCTATGAATGAAAAAGGCCCAAGGCCCATTCGTAGTGCTTCAATATTTCTTACGCAGGCTCGTACGTCATAATTACACCTACGGCAACTTATATGTACTTCGGCTTGTAATATGTTTTCTCTGTCAATTATTTACTAGCACAATATGCTGACTTGCGTGAACTCTTAGGGTTTTCTTTTCTTTTCTTTCCATCTGGGCGCCCCCAGTGCGATTCTTCGACGGGTATAAGGGCTTGGCATTTACTTTTTTGTTGTTGTAGTGGTTGTTGTTGCTGTTGCGGATATACATTGCACATTCGGGAGGTAAAACAATATATGACCAGGGAAAAGTGGAGAAATAATGTTCAAGAGCTCTTTTGCCAATTACGACTATTTTGCAATCTTCCTGTAACGAGAAAGTGTAACCGTGGGAAGGGCTAGTTTCTTTTTCATTCTTGTGAGGCATAGATGTCGCAAAAATTCATGATTTATGTTACTTTTTCATCATGAAGTACTTCAGGAAGTAAACTCTACTAACGTGTCTAAGGATGTAGTGTGGACCTTAATTGGTGTTATTTCAGATTTTATTGATTTAGATAATATACTATCGAATTCATAGAAATAAATAATTATTGTTTCATTGAATATTGATTTGAGTCACTAGTATCTGATTTTTAACGGTCGCAAAAGTGCGTAATTCTGGTTCAAGAGCATTTTTCTTAGTCCTTAAATTCATCTACATTTTTCTTTTCTTTCTTTTCTTAGTAAACGTTATTAAATAAGTCTCAGTTAAGCGTCAGAAATATGCAAATTTAGTGTAAAGAAAGTATTTTAATAAGAAATAATTAGGCTTAAATCTTTTTTTAAGTTGAAAAGTTGACGGGTCCAAATGACAAGATTCTATTTCGAAACATGCATATTGAAATGTTCTAATTCGGGACGTGCAAGTTAAAAGGTTCTATTAACATTTTAATTTTAATGCTAATGTTCCGAGAGAGAACTTTGTCATTTGGGCACGTCAAAATATATATTTAATTTAGGCATTTAGGGTCTAACCAAATGAAGCCGCAAAAAAATAAAACTTTTTTTACGATGTAATAAAAGTAGGGTGGCCTTAGGTCAGGGAGAACCTGGAAATCAAGGAAAAGTGAGGGAATTTTATTGGTTAAGGAAAGTCAGGTCAAGGAAAATGAAAAATTGGTCAGAGAAATATTAGAGAATTTTGAAAATGTAGTATGATGGCCACTCTGATTTATTATTCTTGTTAGTAATTTATTTGCCTTGTGTTTCTATTAATTTTTCCTCTTTTTGCAGTATCTTCCTCCTGGCGATTATATTTTTAGTTAAAAATTTTATTATTTGGTTAAAAATTCAACAATTTTGTTGAAAAGTCGTACTTTTTGGTTGAAAATTCAACTGTTTTGTTGTGGTTTCAATTATTTTCTTGAAAATTAATCTTTATTGGTTGAAAATTGATTTGCTTAGTTGAAGGTAGAACCACTTTGTTGAAAAATATTTTTGTTGTTGTTAAAGATTCATCATTTTAGTTGAAAATTCATTTCTTTGGTTGAAAATTCGTTTTTTTTTTGTGCTGAATGTTAATTTTGTAACTAAAAATTTAACTATTCCAGTTCAAGATTCATCATTTTAGTTGAACATTCATCTCTTTGGTCTGAACTGTTTTGTTGAAAATTGATCTTTTTAAATTGCCAATTGAATCATTTAGGTGAAACTACTTTTTTTTTAAATTATTTTGAAGGTTCACCTCTTTGATTGAAAATTTATAACTTTTTTGTTAAAAATTCAACTATTTTACAGAAAAGTTGTCTTTTGGCTTGAAAATTCAAGAGTTATATTGAACTTTTTTTATTTTTTGACTGAAAAATCTTTGATTATTTCAAATTCGTCTTTTTGGCTGGAAAATTCATCATTTTAGGTAAAAATTAATCTCTTTGGTTGAAAATTTGACTATTTTGTTGGAAATTTATTTTATTTTACTGACAATTTAACTTTACCATTTTTGATTGAAAATTGATCTTTTTTATGTAGTAAAAAAGTGAACTATTTTTCCAAAATTCGTGTATTTTTTTTAAATCATCTTGTCAAAATATCAGCTATTTACATTTTTCGTTGAGAATTAATATTTTTGTTGAAAATTAAACTGTTTATGTTTGAAGTTTAACATTTTTTTTATTGAAAACTCATAATTGTAGGTTGAAAATTCAACTATTTGGTTAAAAGTTCAACTATTATGTTGAAACTTCCTTTTTTTTGCTATATAAACTATTTACATTTTTTGTTGAGACTTATTTTTTTATTGAAAATTAAACTGTTGTTGGTTGAAGCTTAATCTCTCTTGATTGAAAATTCATCTTTGTATGTAGAAAATTCCAGTATTTCGTTAAAAATTAAAGTTGTTTGTTAAAAATTTAATTATTTTGTTGAAAATTTAAGTATTTTTGTTAAAAAGTAATCTTTTTTGGTCGAGCTTTCAACAATTTAGTTGAAAATTTAACTATTCAGTTGAAAATTCGTTTTTTGTTAAAATATCAACTAGGGGAAAGTGGGGTACGGTGTCAGTAGGGGGCATGGCGACTCTTGCAAATAATGCTCGTTTTTGTTCATTTTCATATTAATTTTTTTACGTAACATAGCCTTCTTTGGTACTCAAGAAAGCTGTTTTATGTAAAAAAAATTAATATAAAACTGAAGAAACACGAGCATTATTAGCAAGAGTCACCGTGCCCCACACTGACACCATACCCCACATTCCCCTATTTACATTTTCGTTGAAAATTCATCTTTTTTTTAATTAAACTCTTTTTTGTTCAAGTTTAATCTTTTCTCTTTGAAAATTCGACCATTTGGTTGAAAAATCATCTTTGTATATTGAAAAGTCAACTATTTGGTTAAAAGTTCAACTGTTTTGTTGAAAATTCATATTTTTGGTTAAAAATTTAAATTATTTTGTTGAAAATTTAAGTATTTTGTTAAAAAATAATCTTTTTTGGTGGAAAATTCAAAAATTTAGAATTTATCTTTTTGTTGAAAATACAACTGTTTTTGGTTAAAGTAAAATCTCTCTTGTATAAAAATTCGACAATTTTGTTAGAAGTTAAACTATTTTGTTAAAAACGTCATTGAATAAGTCTCAGTTAAGCTACAGTAACATCAAAATTTATTATAAAAGAAGTCTTAAATTAAGAAGTAATTAGGTTTGAATCTTGTTTCAAGCCAAAAAATCGTCGTGTCCGAATAACAAGGTTCTATTTCGAATCGTGCATACTGAAAGGTTCTAATTCATGGCATACTAATTACAAACTTCTTATAAAATGTTTCGAAATAGAACTTTGTCATTTGGACACGTCAAAATTGGCTCATTTTAAGGTCTAAGAAAATAAAGCCATAAAAAACTAATTTTTTTACAGTATGATAAAAGTAAGATATTTTGAAATCTAAATTGCATCCAGGTGAAATAAGGTGATATCTTCTAGAGTGATGTGTGTAGAAGTTGAAAGAATTGGAGCGCGACCTGATATGGTCATCGAATCCATTAAAACTTGCGTTCCTCTACAAAGTGAAAAAGCTGTCCATGTGAAAAACTTGCACTCGAAACGGGGTTGTATAACAGAATCGTCGAGCCTGCATGTCCACGAGCTTTGTCCTCGAAAGATTCCTTCAATTCAATATTTCAGACACGTCTTGCACTTCTACTTCGAGAGGCACATATATATGACTTCCGATTGCCATCCGGTGAGCCATATTGCCCTCCTAGATTGGGAGAGGTTATGATAAGCATACCATTTTTTTTCAGAATCTCAGGATTTGGACTCGCCACACTATTGACACTATTTGACACTATTTGACACTATTTGACACTATTTGACACTATTTGACACTATTTGACACTATTTTGCTACTATTTCGAAAAATGACACTAAAGATACTATTTTCTCACAATTGTCTGCTAATGGGACTATTTCTTTACTTTTCCTCAAAAAATATTTTTGGACTTCAATCAAATTTTCAACCAAAAAGATGAAGTTAAGAGTACAGAGTATCGATTTTAGTATGGGATTATCAGTAAGTTTGTGTATTTATGTGTGATTTTTGACACACGATGACTTTGTGAAGCTCTTCACCTGGGGTGATTTCTAGAGAGATTAATCAGCGACATATGTCGAATTTGGCTTAATGGTTTAATAATTTTGAAAGTAGGAAAGAAAGTTTTTTGTGCGTTTGTTGAGCTAGAAAAAGCATTTGACAAGGTGGATAGAAGTAAACTTTGAGAAACTGAGTGACTGGTTCGATATTATGCAAGGCGTTAAACAAGGATGCGTTATGTCCTCATGGCTATTTATCATATTTATGGACAAGTGTCTAAGAATGATCCTCTTCGACGAAGAAGGTGTAGATCTCGAGACAGTGAGGGTACGTGGGTTAGCTTTCGCAGATGACAAGGCTGTTATAGCAGAATCAATCGAAGACTTGCAAAGACAGAAAAGTGTGGCGACAAACAGTTTATAAAAAGAATGTGAGTAGAGTGAATGCCGCCTGAAACAAAAGACCTTGGATACTAATGGGCCCGAGTGGGGATTGAGTGAGAGATTGTGCAGCAACCTGGGTCGGAGTAGTGTTGCGGAAGGAACGTGTTATTTAAATAAATAACACGAAAATTCTAGATCAATCTTAAAAATCTATACTATATCTATAATAGTTAAATTTTCAACCAAAAAGATGAATTTTCGAATACGAAAAGTAACTTTCCACCAAAAAATAGGAATTCTCAACAAATTACATGAATTTTCAAGCAATCAGGTGAATTTTTGATCTAGAAAAGATAAATTTTTAATTAAAAATTAAAAATCAAATTTTAAATTAAAAATTAAAAATCAAATTTTAAATTAAAAAATTAATTTTTAAGCCAAACAGATAGATTCTCTTCGAAACAGTTGAATTTTCAACCCCAAAATACTAATTTTCACCAACAAATGTAATAGTTGGTATTTAAACAAAAAAATATTTTAGTTTTTAATTTAAAACAGTTGCATATAACCAAAAAATAGGAATTTTCAACAAGATACTTGAATCCTCAACTAAAACAAATTAATTTTCAACCATACCGTTCCATTTTTAACCAAAAAAAATTGTGTACCAAAAAAGACGAATTTTCAACAAAATAATTATATTTTCTACCAAATAATTGAATTTTTAACCAAGAAGATCAATTTTCTACCACAAAAGACGAATATTCAACAAAATACATGAATTTTTAACCAAATAGTTGAATTTTCTACAAGAAAATACGAATTTTCAACAAATTGCATAACTTTTCAACTAAATAGTTTAAATGGATGGTAGTGCAAATTTTATTTCATTAATTTTTAGTCTATGTTAATTTAACTATTGCATTTTTTGTTGAGAAGTCATATTTTTTTATCAAAGATTCAACTACTTGGTTGAAAGTGAACCTCCTTTCTTTTAAAAGTTCATTTAATCAGTTAAAGATTTAACAATTCTGTTGAAAATTCGTTTTTTTGTTGTTGAAAATTAATTTTTTACTGAAAATTTAACTTTCCCATTTTTAGTTGAAAATTCGTCTTTTTAGGTGAAAATTAGACTATTTTGTTGATGAATTCAAGCATTTCGTTAAAATCTCTCTTTTGTTAGAAATTCGTTGTTTTGGTTGAAAATTTAACTTTTTTGTAGAAAATTCGTCTATTTAGCTTGAAAATTCAACTGCCTTGTTAAATAATTGTCTTTTTGTGTTGAAAATTTGATTATTTTGGTAGAAAATTCAACTATTTTGTTGCAAATTAACTTTTGGGTTGACAATTCAACTATTTTATAGAGAATTCGCATTTATGGTTTGCAAATTCAACAATTTGGTCGACATTTTTTTTATCTTTTGACTGGAAAATCTTTCTCGGTTGAAAATTAAACTCTTGTTGAAAAGTCGTCTTTTTGGTTCGAAAATTGATCTCTTTTGGTAGAAATTTTATCTTTTTTGATCAAAAGTTTTTTTGGTCAAAAACTAATCTGTTTTGGTCAAGGATTCAACTGTTTTCTTGAAAATTCGTCTTTTTGGGTGAATTCAAATTTTGTAAATTAAAAATTCAAATATTTTCGAATCGAAATATCTAATTGTTGAATTCTTTTTAAGATTCATCATTTCAGTTGAAAATTCATCTGTTTGGTTGAAAGTTTAAGTCTTTTTAAAAAAATTCATTTTTGTTTGGTTCACAATTAATTTTTCAAACTGAAAATTGAACTATTCTTTTAGAAAGTAGAAAGTACATCTTTATATGTTGTAAATTCAACTATTTGTTTAAAAATTTAACTGTTTCAGTTGAAAGTTCTTGATTGAAAATTTTGTCTTTCATGGTTGAAATTGCATCTGCCTTCTAAAAGATTCGTCTCTTTGTCTTGAAAAATCAACTGTTTGGTTAAAAATTAAACTTTTTTTTTTAATTCGTCTCCTGTGGTTGAAAGTTCCACTATTTGGTTGCAAATGCAAATTTTTGTTTTACTTGATCATTTTATATTAAAAAGAATTTATTCCCCTATTATTTTCCAGTTTTTGTGAAACAGTAACCCTATTCCCCCTGTTAACCATGCTCTTAAAATTTCAAGAGCCTTTTTCGGACCTAAAGTCTCAAATTATTGACAAAAATTTTAACGAACAATTCTTTTTTTTTGTTACAGGTGAGTCCAAAGTAAAATCTCTTCCTAGGAATTCGAATTACGAAAAGTTACTTCGAAATGCAGAAGGTAAGCTTATGGAAAAGGCGTCAATTTATTATTCGTCAGGTGAAGTCATGATTACATTATTTAAATTTTTATCCCGGTTGAGATGGAATTCACGAGTGAATCATATCTGAATAGAAAAATCGCTTCAGGCGACTTCAGTGGTAGGCATCAGAGGCGTTTCAAAGTTTTAAGGCCTTGTCACTTGCAGCATAAAAAAAGGAGAGAAAATAAAAAACCCTGCAATGTGAAACGAACTAAATATTTATGAAAATGTAGGTTGAATCTAAACGGGTTTATCAAAATATCAGTGATCCAAAAATTTCATCTCCAGAAATTTATATAATTTCATAACTCTAAGGAGCGTCAAATATTATGTAAGGTTATTTCAAATATTTAAATTCTAAACCATTATCGTGACTTGAATCAAAAAAAAATTTCATGTTAGAAAAATTCTTTAATGAATGTATCAGTAAAAAGTAAAAGTGGATCAGATTTGTTTTAATTGTTCTAAGGTTTATACTAGAAAGAAACTTTTATAAAATAAAATAAATTAATCTGGTGAATTGCCAATGTTTAAAGATCTAGAAAAATAAGGATTGTGCCCATTAGATTGTCGTATACCTGCTTGCCCGACCCCTACTACCAAACTGCCCCTCACGCAGCTGAGTGACCACCAGATTGCTGCCGCTGATTCTAGCCAGCGGGAGTCGTTTGTACTTATTGAAGAATAAAATGTTGTTAGTTTGCAGTTAGTAATTTATAAATAATATATTTGAAATCTACGATTTTTGGTGATTCCAACGATATGTTACTTGCCTCGATAAGTTGAAAATTAGAATAAGTGCACTGTTAGAAATTTCTGTCTTAATTGTATGAAACATGTTAAGAAGTTTTATGTTGTTATACGCTTCGTAAAATAATGATAAATGCAAGACATAAAAAAACGAGCATGTTTCATCAAATTAATCCAAAAATTTCTAACAGTGCGTTTATTCTAGTTTTCAACTTATTCAGACAAAAACGTATCGTTGGAAACTCAAAAAATCGTAGATTTCAAATACAATGTTTCTAAATTAATAATTGAAAAATTAAAAAATGGTAGGTCAGCGGCAGCAGCCTAGTGGTCCCTCAGCTGCGTGAGGGGAAGTTGCGTGAGGGGAAGTTGCGTAGTGTGGGTAGACCAAGCAGGTAGACGGCGATCAAATGGGCACTGCCCATCCCGGACGATGCAAGGGTTGGTGGATAGCAGTCTGGTGGTCCCTCAGCTGCGTGAGGGGAAGTTGGTTAGTGGGGGGTAGAGCAAGCAGGTGACAGGAGTGGCTTTTTCTACTGGGGTCGATAGACAATATTACAATAGTGACAAGGATTGTTCGTAGTTTCAACATTCGATTCCAAGCACCATATCATCCTTTGCATTTGACGCCTTGCGGCAAGGCCTACGCAATCATAATATAACAAACAATGCTCTCGATTGAGCAATACAACCGATAGTTTATGACTCGAGAGTTGAGTTAAATACACTGTCATGAAAAGAGATTATTTTTACATATTATTATAGTTATATATTTTTTTTGTTCATATACATTAAATATTAGGTTTAAAAAAGGTTTGTAACCATAATTAATAATTAATAATTTTAAATTGAAAGCATTTAAAATTTGACAAAAATTTTTTTTTACGATTTTCAATTGAAAACGTTCCAAGGCAAACAATTTTAGAATAGGTAACATTTTGAAAAAAGGACAATATTTTGAATGGAACAAAAGGGAGTTGAACTTGTAGCATTTCCAAATAAATGCGTTTAAAATTGAATAATTTGAAATTTGAAGTATTCGAAATTGAAAATTTTAAAATCAGGAGCTCTCAAAATGGAAAATGTTTAAATTAAAATTTTGAGAATTTAACAATTTTATTAGAAAGGAGGTAAAATTGTATCATTTCTAATTCAAAGCGTTCAAAATTATACAATTTTATTTTCAATTGAAGAAACTCGAAATTGAATGATTTAAGATTGAAATTTCCAACATAGGACAATTCTAAACAATAAAAATTGAATATTGTCAGATTAGAATTTCGAATATCTGAAATTGGATTATTTCTAATGGCAAGTGTTCAAAATTGAAAAATTTTAAATTTAAAGAGATTAAAATTTGACAATTGGAAATTGAAAACTAAATCGAATGCTTCAAAGACAAATCTTCTGAAATTCGAGAATTTTAAATTGTCATTATATAAAAAA
Source organism: Andricus curvator (assembly GCA_932195095.1). NCBI lineage: Eukaryota > Metazoa > Arthropoda > Insecta > Hymenoptera > Cynipidae > Andricus > Andricus curvator. The sequence goes on from CAKNYM010050680.1 coordinate 143,482, forward strand.
AATTATAAATAAACATTAAAATTGATTAGACAAATTTTTCTGATATCAAAAATTAAACTCACCGTCATTTTCATCGTTCAAAACAAAACAAAAATTCTATTTTGAAAATTTTAGTCACCAAGAAAATTTCTTTGAGTCAAGGAAAAATATTCATTGGCTCTCAATCAAAGAAAAGTTTCTTTGATTCAAAGAATTTTTCTTCGTTCAAAGAAATTTTTTTTGGTCCAATGAAAATTTTGATTTAATTTGAAACGATTTTCTTCTTTTTGCAGATATTTTTGGTCAAATGAAAAAAAAATTATGTTAAAAAAACAGTTACAGGTGCAGTTTAAGGGAACATAAAAGATTTCACAAGCGTGAAAGAGGACCCCATTCATTTATTTTCGTCCGAAGAAAAATAACTTTCTTCTCTTAAATCAAGTGAGTCGCTTACTTCGGTGCTTAGTTCCTGCAGAATCTTTTAAAAACAGAAATAAAGTCTTGCAGAAAGAGAGGTGATTTAAAAAAATTAAATATAAATATAGAGTGAGTAGAAGATTTCTAAATGTAGAGCAAAAGATCAAAGAAAAATTCGAAATATTTAAAATTATTTGTTTTTGGCTAATGCTCTTCGCTTGACCGGTTAAACGTTTAAACAATTGGAATAATCTCTACGTTGAACCGTTTAGACATTTAACCTATAGAAAAGTTCATTCGGTTAAACTTTCCATCATTTTTAACTTGATTTTTATTTATTAAGTTTAAGTTCTACACTTTAAATTTGAATCAGCCAAAAGTGACTGATTTGAAGTCAATTTTGACTCATTCAAATTATGCGAATTCGACGACTGACAAATCAGTCAAAAGTGACTTTTTAAATTAGTCAATTTGACTCACTGATAAAGTCAGTAATTTTAAATGATCCAATCCGTTGAATTTGCAACTAAAAAAGGTCAGTTTTCAACCGAAATTGAGTAGATAAATTTTCAAATAACAAAATTAATTTTCAACAATAAAAACGAATTTTTAACAAAATTATTCAATTTTAAACAAAGAAGATGAATTTTCAACTGAAATCAATCTTAAATGAAAAAAATAATTTTTTATCAAAATAGTTCAACTTTTGACTAAGAAGTTGAATTGTCAAAAAAAAAATTCATTTTGAGCCAAGACGATTTATTTTTTACCAAAAAAGATGAATTTTTAATAAAATACATGAATTTTCAACTAACTAGTTGAATTTGCAACTAAAAAATGGAATACCTTAATTTTCAATTTAGAAAATTATTTTTCATGAAGAAAAGATAAATTCTGAATCAAAAATGTAATAGCTGATATTTCAAACAAAAAATATTGCAATTTTAAATAAGAAACAGTTGATATTTCAAAAAAAAATCTTAATTTTACCCAAAAAACAGTTGACTATATAAAATGTAATTTTCAGCAATTAAGTCAGTCATTTTGGTTGCTCTAATCTGAGTCTAATCCGTAACTTTCAATTTTTTAATCAGTAATTTATGGTTAATTTAAATTATTTATTAAAATGTAGGAATTTCATTAGGAATTGCAATTAAGAAATAATTTTACTATTTTATTATAGCGGATAAATCAGTCACTTCCGCACTGACTGAAAATCAGTCACTTCAATTACTGACTGATTCAGTCAGAAAAAATTTCCACCGAAGTGGCTGATTTATCTGCTATAATAACATAGTAAAATTATGTCTCAATTACAATTTCTAATTAAATTCGTACAATTTAATAATTACTGATTCGATTAGTGGACGTTACTGATTTGATCAATTTGTCTTTATCTTTTTGGTTGTATTTGACTGTTTTTGATTTTTAAAAAATATTTTTTGCCTGAAATATCTACTATTACGTTTTGTTGTTGATAATTCATATTTTTTATTAAAAATTCAACTACTTGATTCAAAGTTGAATTCATTTTTTTTAAATTAATTTTTTTGTAATGAATTATTTTTGTGTGAAAATTCATCTGTTTGGTTGAAAATTAGACTATTTTATTCAAAATTCATTTTTTTCTAATTATTTTTGTGAATTGAAAATTGAACTGTTCCATTTTGTGTTCAAAAATTGTTCATTTTTAGGCAACATCTCAACTTTTTGGTTGAGGATTCAACTATTTAATTGATAATTCATCTTTTTTGGTTGAAAATTCAACTACTTGGTTGAAACTCAAACTACTTAATTAAAAATTCAGTTAAAAAAAAAATTAATCACTATAGTTAAAAACTTTTTTTCTATGTTTGATAATTTGACTACTTTGTTGAAAATTCAATGATTTTTTTGGTTGAAGATTAATTTCTTTAACTGAAAATTTATATGTTTAAAATTATTAGTACAAAATACATTTCTTCCGCTGAAAATTCATCTTTAGGTTGAATTCAACTGTTTTTTTATTAATATTGATGTTATGGTTTTTGACCAGCCAAATATAGTACATGGTCTAAAATCAATATTTTTTGTTTTTTGATTATTAATTTTATAAGTTGTGAAAAAAGTCTCTCTAGCTCCGCTGGTATTCGAACTCCAGGTCTTTCAGATTTCCGGTCTGACGCTCTAATCTGAAAGACCTGGAGTTCGAATCCCAGCGGAGCTAGAGAGATTTTTTTCACAACTTACAAAGTTAATAATCAATATACAAAAAATATTGATTTTAGACGATGTAGACAAAAAACATTAACATCATATTATTCAACTGTTTTTTATTTTACATTAAAACCTCTTTATTTAAAATATGATGTGTCTTTGATTTAAAATTGAAATCTTTTCTAGTTGAAGTATCAACGATTACATTTTTTGATGAATTCATCTTTTTTTATCTAAAATTTTACTACTTGGTGGAACTACTTTGTTACAAATTCATTTTTTTTTTGGATGAAGATTCCTGATTTTACTTTATGGTTGAAAATTAATTTTGTTAATTGAAAATGTAACTATTTCTTTTTTGGTTGAAAATTAATTTCTTTTAGTTGTAAAATATAACTATTTGATTGAAGATTTATGTTTTTTACTTTAAAAATGCGTATTTTTTGGTAGAAATTTAATATTTTTGGCGGAAAATTCATTTTTTGTTTAAATTTAAGTAGGATATGTAGAAAGTTCAGCTGCTTTGATAAAAAATCTTTTTTTTTTATTGATGATTTATCATATTTGTTAAAAATTCATCTTTTTATTTGAAAATTTAACTATTTTTTGTTTATAATTTTTTTTTTATAATCAATTTTTTTTAGTTTAAAATTCGAATTTTTGTTGTTGAAAATTCAAACAGTTAGTTGAAAGTTGAATTCCTTTCTTAAAAATTGATTTTTTTGGTTAAAGATTCATCATATGAGTTGAAGGTTCATCTCTTTCGTTAAAAACTTAATTATTTTGTTGAAAATTAATTGTGCTTATTGAAAATTTAACTATTCCATTTTTGGTTGATAATTGGCTTTTTTTAGATGAAAATTCAACAGATTGGATCATTTTAAATGACTGATTTCATCAGTGAGTCAAATTGACTGATTTAAAAAGTCACTTTTGACTTATTCAAATTTTGAGTATAAACGGTTATGCGTAGAAATGATTCCAATTACTTTAAATGTTTAACCGGTCAAGCGCGGAGCAATATTTTAACGTCTTTTCTAATTTGTTGCTAATATTTTAATACTCGAATCGAGTATTTTCTGCATCTCAATGTCTTTTATTGCTTCGTTTTCGATTATTTTCATTTTATATTTACTCTGCCGGATCTTGTACTTTTTCTTTGCTTCTTGTTTATATTCATGAATAATTCTGAGCATAGCATTGTTACGTGTGTGTGAACCGTTATTTACAGTCAAGGATATTAATTGCAAGGTTGGATAACGCGGAATTCAGTGGGCGCGATAATAATTGTAGAATTAATTCATTATGCGATCGCTTACTATATCGTTATCCAGTGATATATTATAAGCAATTCTTGGGCAATTCCAAACTTGTTTTTTTTAGATAATATTATTATTATTATCATACCATTAAGCTCAATCCTTTCCGAAGTAAACGCGACTCACTCGGTTCGTTCTACAAATTTCTCCGACCCAAACCGCTGATCAATCTCTCTATCCAAGGTCTTTCGTTTTATATCCCAAAAACTACGGTTAGTAACAGGGGAAGTAACTTTACGAACTTAGATAACATTTAGTACATTTCCTGACGATAAATTGGAACAAATTTTGCGAATTTTGCGAAAGATGAGTTGCCCTGAAAGGGAACAGTTCAATAATAACTTAACCCTTGTGTGCACATCCAACTTCATCCACGTTGTTACACACCCGGGGTACACGGGTCCCCACCTCCCTTCTTTCAATTTCTTTTGTGAGGCTCTTCACTTGGGGTGATCGCTAGAGAGATTGATCAGCAAACTGGATCGGAGCAGTGTTGCGGAACGAACGTATTATTTAAATGAATAACACGGGAATTGTAGATCAATCTAAAAATCTAAACCCCCTTCCCCACATTACTCCCTTAATCGCCGAGTGAGTCACGCCTATCCTGGAAGGGAAATGGCTTAATGGTATAATAATAAATAATGATGCAATTAAGTCGTTTCCTTGTCGTTTGTTACAATAAATTCATGTATTATGTTGAAAATTCTTTTTTTTTTTTGTAGAAAATTAATCATTTTGGTTGAAAATTCATTTTTTTTTGTTAAAAATGCAACGGTTTGGTTAAAAATTAATCTATTTTGGTTGAGGATTCAACTATCTTGTTGAAGATTCGTCTTTTTAGTTAAAAATCAACCACTTGGTTTAAAGATAAACTAATTTTTAAAAATTTCATTTTTATCAAGTTAATCATCAACAATTTCTACACAGTTTAATAATCTTAGTTGAAAATTTAACTAATTTGTTGAGCAAGAAATTACGTTAAAAATTTGTCTTTTTGTCTTGAAAATTCAACAACTTTGCTGAAAATTAAACTATTTGATTCAAAATTAACTACTTGGTTAAAAATCAACTTTTTTCTTCAAAATTGTTATTTTTTGTTGAAAATTAATATATTTCGGTTGAGGATGTAATTACCTAATTAAAAATTCGTCTTTTTTAATTAAAAAATCAACTGCTTGGTTTAATGTGAAACTAATTTTTTTTAAATTCATTCCTTTTTAATCTGTCATTTAAAATTTAAATTTAACAAGCTTTTTGAATATACTTCTTTTTGGCAAGAAATTAATCTTTTCGTTGAAAATTCAAACTTTTTGGTTAAAACCACAACTACTTGGTTAAAAATTCAACAAATTTTTAAAAAATTCATGTTGTTTTTAAGATTCATAATTTTAGTTGAAAATTAATATTTTTGGGTTGAAAATTGAACAGTTTTACAGAAGATTTGTCTTTTGTCTTAAAAATTCAACAATTTGGTAAAAAGTTCATTTTTTAAGATTCATCATTTTAATTAAAAATTCAACTATTTAGTTGAAAATTTATCTTTTTTAATAGGAAATTGATCTTCTTGGTTAAAAATTAATTTGTATTTTTGGTTAAAAATGCAACTGTTTGGTTACAAATTAATCTGTTTTGGTTGATGATTCAATTACCTTACTGAAAATTCGTCTTTTTTGGTTAAAAAACCAAACAAATTGGTTTAAAGTTAAGCTAATATTTAAAAAATCAATTTTTTTGGAAGGTTTATCATTTTAGTTAAAATTTCAACTAGTTAATTGATTTTTTTTTGTTGGTAAGAAATTGATCTTCTTGGTTAAAAATTGATTTTTATGATTTTTTTTACGATTCATAATTTTAGTTGAAAGTTCATATTTTTGGGTTAAAAAATGAATCGTTTTGTAGAAAATTGGTCTTTTTGGCTTAAAAATTCAACTATTTGTTTAAAAATTAAACTATTATTTCATCAGAATGTAACTATAGTTTGAATTAGAAATAGAAGTTTAAATTCAAACAAGTATCAACAAAAATATGCTATATATATATATATATATATATATATATATATATATATTTAAAAATTGCAGTCTGCACTAAACATTAAAGACCTAAAAACTCAAGTTTAATAATCCGAAAATGTATATAACCGTAGAAAAAATAGTTGGAATTTTGATTAATTATTTTATTAATACTTCAAAAAAAAGTGAAAGACTTTCAGGAAAAAATCATATCAAATCATTTGATTCTGGAACATATTTATTTAAAGAAGTTGTCCATTAGGTAAAAAATTGAAGGAAATGTTTTGTTTTTTTTTTTCATTCAAAATTTTAAACAATTTTTTTTCACAATCTCGTCATATTTTATGGTCAGTTCTGACAGTCCCAACCCTTTGTCACACCCCAGATCCATCTCTTTCTCTCTGGTCATTCGCAGAGGAGTTTCGACCCTGACACCGGGCAGGAATTTACGAGTGGACGTTTAATTACTTTTTTCCGCCTCTCTTTCTGCATTTTCTCTCCTACTTCCTTCCACATGACCGTGGTGAAGATTTAATAACCTTTGTGATATGCAGGCAAATTTAACTAGAATGTACATATGTAAATATTCAGGGGATAAAAAAATATGCACTCGTTATTTTGCACGTCGGGTTTAGGTGGTGCACCGCGCCACGTCGCGTTTAGGCGGATGGCTCCAGGACCTATACTTATACACAAACTTGGAGCTTTACAGCGACCAAACGCTCAAAAAATGTCAAATAGGCGGTGTACCGCGCCATGTCACGTTTAGGCGGTATACAGGTCTCCATCGCGTTTGGTTGCTTTACAGCTCCAGGTTCTGTGTATAAGCGTAAGTCCTGGAGTTATACAGCGATAAAACGCAACGGAGAGCTGTACACCGCCTAAACGTGACATGGCGCGGTACACCGCCGATTTAACATTTTTTTTAGCCACGACACTATATTGCTACTATTTCGAAAAAAATTACACTAAAGGCACTATTTTCTCACAATTGTTTTGGAATTTTATTTTTTTAATTATGAATATTTTTCCTGCTTATTTTGCAAAAATTATTCGTAATAAAATGAAATTCTTTTCAATCTTAATTTAAAAAATTGTTCGTTAATCTTGAAAAAAAAAAATTAATACATAGTTGATATTTTAACGAAGTAAGGATTGTGATTTTAAATAAAAACAAGTTGAATTGAACAAAAAAGGACGAATTTCCAACAAAATAGTTGAATCATTTGCAACACAAAAGATTAACTTTCTACACCAAAAAGGATGAATTCTCAACAAAATATATACATTTTTAACTAAATAGTTGAATTTTCAACCAAGAAGATTAATTTTCAACAAAATAGTTAATTTCTTAGTTTAAAAAATTTAAACTAAACTTATAAATCTCCAATAAAAAAAATTAATTTTTAATTTTAAAAAATTTCAACTAAACTTATGAATTTCCAACCAAAAAATTAACTTTTAAACCAGTAGTTCTAGTTTCTATCAAGGAATTCAATTTTCAAACTAAAAATACGAACTTTCAACAAAAAAAGACGAATTTTCAACAAAAAATGTTATAGATGATATTTCAACCAAAAATATTTCACTTAAAAATAAAAAACAGTTGGATTTAACCAACAGAAACGAATTTTCAACAAAATACTTGAATCCTGAACAAAAACAGATTATTTTCAAACAAACAGTTGCATTTTTAACCAACAAGTTGATTTTTTGTTAAAAAATTACGAATGTTCAACAAAATACATAAATTTGGTACCAAATAGCTTACATTCTCTACCTAATTGTTGAATTTTCGAGCTGAAAACCCTTTTTGGCTACCAAACAGTTGAATTTTCAACAAAAAAATAATTTTCAACCGAAACAGATTATAATTCTTAACCAGACTGTTGTATTTTCAACCAAAAAAGGTGAAATTTCAACCAAATAATAAGATTTTTAACCAAGAGAGATGAATTCTTAACCAAAAATTTAATGGTGGTCCAAGGCCTGTAGTGGTTTAAAAAAACTATTTTCTATGATTTTATGAATTAAAATAATATTATCAGTCATTTCTAATGAAAGAAAAAACATTATTTTTTAAGACAAATGTTTAAAATTTACGAAAAATAATTTAAATCATTTGTTTAAAAAAATACTACAAAACTATTAAAAAAATTTCCCTTTTTTTAGGTGTATAAATTTATATTCATCATGCAATCTGATTTGGATTTTGCAGTGTTGAACTTTTTTAGAGAAAAATTGTATAAAAAGTTTAATTGGAAAAGGAAATTTTCCGAAGCAATTAATTATATGTAATCCTGAATTAGATCAGAGAATTAACAAAAAATTATAATTTATTAATTAGAGTTTCGAGAAGAATTATAATTATGACTTGGAACAGGAATTTATCAAAAGAATTACTATTTTGACTTCGAAGGGGAAATTTTTGAAAAGAATTATAATTCTGATGGGAATTTTCGAAAAGAACTATAAATCTGACAAATTCTGCAATGACCTGGAATTTAAAAACACTTAGTCTGATTAGTGAAAAAAGTAGAAATCTATTTTTCTTCGAGTAGAAAACTGCTTTATCAGATATCATCTCTACATTACAGAATTCTGTTCTACCGACTCCAGCCATGGTAAAACAGATCGCCTTTCAAGTGGCGCCTCTGTCGATAAAGCTTCAAACCTCTAAACAGTGGCTCTCATTTCAGCCCCTCATATTAAAGTATTAATACCAAAGACGAATAATCTAATTAACAATTGATTTTTTAAATCTTAAAGTAACATGTCCTCTCTTTAAAAAAATAATAATTAAAAAAAAGTTATTTCAAAATGCAATTTAATTTTTAACCAGACAGTTGTATTTTTAACTAAAAAAGATTAAATTTCTACGAAAATAAATGCATTTTCAAACCAAAAGGACAAATGTTCAACAAAATAGTTGAATTTTCGGTCAAGACAAATTTTAAAATTTAAGAATTTTAAATTAGATTAAAATCAAATTCAAAATCCCGTTTAACGTCCAATACTCAAGTTAATGTATAGAATTCCTGCAAATAAAACAAGAATCTAACGATCAAATTTGGACAACCACCACAAAATACTCCTATCGCAATTACCAAAAACAAAAAAAAAACAAAAATTTTCTTTGACCAAAAATAAAAAAGAGCAAAGAAAAATGAGAAACGTTGGTAAATATTTTGCATGCTTTCATATTATGATTTGATAATAGTAAAAATAAAAAAGGCGAAAGAAAACAAAAAGAGAAGGAAGGGGATTTGGTTGGTTGCCTTCTCATTTTTCTTTCCTCTTTTTTAATTTTGTCCAAAGAAACAAATTTTTGTTTTTTTGTTTTTGGGAATTGCAATAGGAGCATTTTGTGGTGGTTGTCCAAATTTGATCGTTAGATTCTTGTTTTATTTTCAGGAATTCTATACATTAAGATAAATTTTCAATTAAAAAGGGTAACTGTTTAACAAAATTGTTGAATTTTCAACAAAATAATTAAATTTTGAACTAAATAATATCATATTTAACCAAAAAAGATGAATTCTTGACCTGAAATTAAAAATTAGACTTTATAACCGAAAAAAATGAACTTTCAAAATAGGAATTTTGATCACTTGTAGACTAAAGAATAATATTTGAAGAAGATATAAGATACTGAAGTTCATTTTTAATACTTTTCCAATATTAGGTAGGAAAACTAGAAATTTTGCTTAGAAAATAATAGATGACAAACAGCTGTTCAAAAGGTTATTTATATTTATATTAAATTACAATTTTTTATTATTTTCGAGTGATTCACAGACTTAAAAATAGCTTAATTAAGAATTGGTTTTGACCACGTACCCCCCCCCCCCCCTGTATACCATTAAGCAATTTCCCTTTTAGGGTAGGCGTGACACTACCCGATTCGGGTTGTGTTTCTAGGTGGATAGTTTTCTTGTAGTTATAAATAACTACAAGTGTGGGCTCACCACATCCACGATGTGCCAACAGCACTCAGTATTCTTGAATGGTCACCCATCCAAGTACTAACCGCGTCCAACGCTGCTTAACTTCAGTGATCTGACGAGAACTGGGTTTTGCAGCGTGGTATGGCAGTATAAACAAACTGTTGACTCTTCTAAGACAGTATAAACAAACTGTTGATGCCGGCGCGCCCACCCCATCAAAAAGAATTTACGTAATTATGCACGGCCCTTAATTAGCCCCTCGGAATCAGCCTAATGTAATGTATATGCGGCTGCTGTACCAAGAGCGACTATCAGTACACCCCGGATCATGGCCAACCTATAAGGTCCTCCCTTCGCCTGAACCGTCTGTTCCGGCTGAGCATTCGTCTCGGATCGTTGACCGCGCGAGGTGATATACTGTATCATTACGCAAGCAAATCAACCTCTCATTGCAAATTTCCAACCAACAACCCACTTATGATTCGCCCAGTAGACTCCAGCATATACATATACATTTATACAATATATACATTATACATCTCTACCTGGCTGGAATCTTGAGATACCACTTTACCTCTTTTACCTCTCGCTTTTAAATCACACACGACTCATAACGCACCTTTTCAAGGGCAGCACAAAAGATCGTGTCTCGTCGACGGACCTCATTTTACCCTCAGGGAAAGTCTTTCGTTATTTATTCGCACCTAAGGCCTATGTCAAGGCCTTTTCCAATCTATTTTTAACTTCCACTTGGTCCCTTTTGTTAAATTATTATAGATTTTATTTAAAAATTATATAAAAATGTTAGGGTGGATCAAAAAAAAAATTTTGGAAATCGGAAATGGAACTAGGTGGAAAAGTAGCGTGTGAGGACCATGAAAAAGTATCATCAATTTAGATTCGATCGATAAAGGTCTTGGTTTTTCGCGTCAACAAAATGTGTTTGAAAAAATTATTATTTTCATAATTTTGATGTTTTCGTGGATGTCAGTTTTTTTTTTTACTTTACTCGAGGCCATAAACGACTTTTTTAAACATATTATTTCCTAGAGTTTCTAGGCTAATCAAATTTTTTCTAGCATATTTTTACCAGTTGAAACGTTCCAGATACCTGAAAAAAATTCTCTCTACATTTCTCTAGGCTTTAAAAAATTATTTTTTGAAAACAGGGGTCTACTGAACATTCAAGAAAATATCAAAATTACGAAAATAAGAATTTTTCAAACAAATTTTGTTGAAGCGCAAAACCAAGGCGTTTATCGATCGAATCATACGCTACTTTTCCACATAGTTCCATTTCCGATTTCCAAATTTTTGTTTTTCCGACCCACCCAAAATAGTTAAATTTTCAACCAGTGATGAATCTTCGATAAAAAAATGAATTCTCAAAAAAAAAACAGACTAATTTTTAAACCAAAAAAAGGAAATTTTAACATAAGACAGGCCTCACAGTGCCTATGGGATAAAATATAGGGTCCAAAGGGTACTTTTTGTCAAGCTCATAGGGTACTTTTTCCATGCTCAAAGGGTAACAAATTCAGGATAAATTCGTAATACTTCAAAACAATTCAAGTTAAATTCCAAAGAATTCAAATGAATCGGAAAAATTTTATTAATTAAAAAATTTCCATTGATTTCCGTAAAATTGGAATGAATTTAGATAAAAATTCACGGTGAGGTTAAAAGAATTTAGGACCAATTAAATAAAAAATTTTAAAATTTCGAAAAAAATTTAATTGAATTAAATAGAATGTGAATTTAGAAGTATTCAAGTTAATAAAAAAAAATGCAAGAGAATTCCAAAAGAATTTAAACGAATTGAGGGTGAATTCCAAAAAAATGCAAATCTCTTCAAATCTTTGAAACTCTACTAATTTTTAGCCAAACAAGTGTCTGATGACTACAAAATAATTCAAGTTTAATTCAAATGAATTGGAAAAAAATGAAAGGGAAATTTTAAAAAATACAAGATGAATAAAACAAAAACGTTGGAAAAATGTACTGAAATGAGTAAAATTGTGTGAATTTAGAAGAATTCAAAAGGATTTTAAAAAATTCAGTATAATATTAATACAAATTCAGGTCGAATTCGAAATGAATTGCAAAAAATATTTAAAATCTCTTGAAATCTCTGAAACCCTACGAAATCCCTCACTTCTTTTGAATAAATTCTTTGAAATCCATTAAAATATCATAAAATCCCGTGAAGTACTATGAAATTTGATATTTTCAGAAAGCCTGGAAAATTGTTTAAAATACCTTGAGAGCTCTTAAAACCCCATAAGATCATTAAAATCCTCGGAAATTTTATAAAATCCTTTGGAATATTTTAAAATACCCTGTAGCCTTACAGGTCCTGTAAAATCCTTCCATATCTTTTGAAATTCTTTAAAACCGCATGCAAATTTTTTTAAATCCCTTAAAATTATTAAAACCCTTGGAATGCCTTGGAATCTTTTGAAACACTTCAAATATTTCAAATTCTTTGAAATCTCTTTAAACTATTGAAATAAATAAAAAAAAGTTCTGGGAATCTTTTAAAATTTCCTAAAATATTTCAAATCCTTTGATATCTTTTAAATCCCTTGAAACTTTTTAAAGCTCTTGAAAATGCCTGGGAATATTTTACAGTACCGTCAAATATTTCAAATCCTTTGAAATGCATTAAATTACTGAAATCGATAAAAAATTTATTTAGTAATCTTTTAAAATAACCTAAAATATTTAAAATCCTTTAGAATTTTTTTAAAATGTTTAAAGATCTTGAAAGTGCATACATAATATACTATTAAAATATTTCAAATCCTTTGATCATTTTATCAATTGATCCTCAGGATCGATTCAATACAAACATTTAAAAATTCAAAAAAATCCATTCAATTAACTAGAATTGAGTAAATTTAGAAGAATTCAAGAGAATTCATAAAATTCAAGAAAATTTCAAAGAATTCAGGATAAATTAGTAAGAATTCAGGGTGAATTCCAAATCTCTTCAAATCTTCAAACCCTTATAAAATACCTCTCATCTCGTGAATAAACTTTTTAAAATCCCTTAGAATATTATAAAATCCCTTAAAATCATTGAAATCCTCGGAAACCTGATAAAATAACGTGAAATCTTTAAAAATATCTTAAAACCTTATAAGCCCTCTAAAATCGTTCCATATCTTCTGAAATTCTAGAAAATTCTTTATCCTAAAATATTTCAAACGCTTTGAAATCACTTCAAATTAATGAAACTAATAAAAAATTTCCTAAAATATTTAAAATTAAAAGCTCTTGAAAATGCCTTAAAAGTTTTAAAAATACACTAAAATCTTTAAATTCCCTTCAAATTATTGAAATCCGTTAAAAATGTCTCGGAATCTTTAATAATACCCTGAAATATTTCAAAAGAATTCAAGACGATTCAGAAATAGGTATAGACCTGAATTGAATAGTGATTAACCCATAAGTTAATTTATTGAAAGAAAAGTGTCTAATGTGATATTTTCATTTTAAAAAGTGACAAAAAGTGAATAACAGTGACTGTGTGGCAGCCCTGATTATTTTTCACAGTTAATTCTTACAGAAATGTCCTGATTTTTGCTATTTTAAAAAAATGCCTGACTCTTGGAAGCTTTGATCTTATTATAATTTTTTTTAAATTTCCATTATGGGCTGCCAATAGGGTACCATAGGGACCAAATCCTGAAAATAGGGTACTTTAGGGACCTGAACTGAATATAGGGTACAATAGGGGATATAGGGACCGGTCTGTGAGGCCTGATAAGAGTTAAATTTTGAACCAAAACAGATTTTTCACTCAATAGTGAAGATTAATAAAAAATTATAAATTCACCTAAAAATTTTTTAACACAAAAATGTCTATCTAAACCATTGTGATCCTCATGATGTATGTACAATTTACAAGACATAACAAATCCTGCGAATGTGTAAAATAATTCGTAATTAATTCTAAAAATCCAGAAATCTAATATTCATGAAATAATTATTTCCTAAATACGTTAGTTGAGTTAATAATAATTTAGTTTTGAAATAATATTTAAAACTATATCCAATGATCCAAGATGAGTTTCGAAAAATACAGAAATGAAATTCATGAAATAATTATTTTCTAAATACGTCAGTTGACTTAATAATATTTAAATTTTGAAATAATATTTAAGAAAACTGTATCCAGTTATCAAAAATGAGTTTTCTAGCTAGAATGTTAAACCCTTTTGGGTTTGATATATTGTATTTGCGGATTTTTGAAGAAGTGCAGTCTCAATGTCTGTTAATTTTTGCTGTATCACAAAAGAAACACCATCTTCACCAAGTGTGCAGGGCAAGGAAAGAAAAACTTCTTCCTTAATTCCATGAAATCCCTGAAAATAATAAATTATTTTATGCATCGCTATTTACTTTCAATTTTTTAATTTCGGGTATATTTCCGAAGAGGTCATGAATATTGTCTTGATGTTTCTAGGATTTCCTTTTGACTTTTGCATCTCAGTTGAATAGTCCTGAGAATAATTTTTGTCCAGTTTAATAGAAATTGAGTTACTAACCATTCTTGTGGATTAAAAAATCGTTTTTTTTTATTTGGTAAAGTATTGATTTCAGACTTTAAGAAAAAGTAAAAAATATTAATAACTTAATTTCTATTAATCGGCGACAAAATTTCTTTTGGCAATTTTAACTGGGATGCAAAAGGAACCTCCAGGCCAAGTATCAAATAAATATTGTGGGGTGAACGTTTCGGAAGTATATCCTTAATTTCAAATGACTATTCTGATTTTATTTATCTTGAAATCTTTCTCACTTTAATCAGAGTAGAAACAGCATGAATTTGATCCGTATTCCGGAGGATGGATGAAGCGAGATCCGCAACACTGAGACTAATGGCCCAGGAAGTGTAACCTTTCAGTTTTATCACCTCGTACGCACTTTGCACCACCTGTTTGTGAATTTCATTCCACTGTTCATCATCTTCTTCTGTACCGACTTTTTCATTTATTTCACGTAGTCTGACCCCCGCGACATTTACTCCTGACCAAACTGGAACTTCAAAAAAAATCGAAATTGAAAAAACCATAGGTTTTCCATATCCATGATGAAACCTATAGGTTTCATCTTTTAGAAAATAAAAATCGTTTACACATGAATGTAACCGAGAATTTATGAATTAGTTTTAATCTAACTTGAAAGTGCACTGAGTGTGGCCATAGGTCAGGAAAAAACCTGAAAATCAGGGAAGTCAGGGAATTTTATTGGTCAGGGAAAGTCAGGGATTTTGAAAAAAAATTTGCAAAAGTCAGATGATTTGTAGAAGAAACTCTTTAAATACCTGTCCAGGATAATAACTACGGAAAATATAAAATTCAATTTGAAATTGTTTTATTCCGTTTATAAAAGATTCTATTTTTAAAATGTTCCAAGGTTAAGATTCTGAAAATTCGAAAAAATCGTCTATTTGGTTTGAAAATTCATATTTTGATCTTGAAAATTCAACTATTTTGTTGAAAATTCATTTTGTTGATTTAAAAATTCATCTGTTTTAGTAGAAATTTAATCTCTTTTCGATAAAAATACAACTGTTTGGTTGAAAATTTATCTTTTTTAGTTCAAAATTCCTTCTTTTTGATAGAAAACTAATCTTCTTGGTTTGCAATCTCTTTGTTGGTTAAAAATGCAAGTATTTTGAAAATAAAGTTTTTTTTACTAAATAATTTTTGTTTGTTGAAAATTCGTCTTTTTGGTTGGAAAATTCATAATTTTAGTTGGAAATTCATCTCTTTGATTGAAAATTGATCCAATTGGTTGAAGATTGAACTACTTTGTTAAAAAATAATTTTTTTGTTGAAGATTCATCACTTTAGTTGAAAATTCATCTCTGGTTGAAAATTTATTTTTTTGTTGAAAAATAATTGTTTAAACTGAAAATTGAACTATTCCTGTTAAAGATTTATAATTTTAGTTGAAAATTCATCTCTTTGCTTTAAAGTTGAACTATTTTGTTGAAAATTCGTTTTTTTTTGTTTAAAATTAAATTTTTTGGTTGAAATATCAACTGTTACATTTTTTGTTGAGAATTGATAGTCAAAAATCCCTCTTTTTTGGTAGTAAACTAATCTTCTTGGTTTGCAATTTCCTCTTTTTTGGTTAAAAATGCAACTGTTTGGTTTAAATTTAAGTTTTTTGTACTGAAAAATCTTTATTTGTTGAAAATTCGTCTATTTGGTTAGAAAATTCATTATTTTAGTTAAAAATTCATCTCTTTCGTTGAAAATTGATTAATTGGTTGAAGGTTAAACCACTTTATCAAAAAAATCATTTTTTAAATGAAAATTCATCATTTTAGTTGAAAATACATCTCTTTGGTTGAAAATTCGTTTTCTTTTTGGTTTAAAATTAATATTTTTTGTTGAAATTACGACTTTTTGGGGTAAAAATGCAAATTTTTGGTTGAAAATTAACTTTTTTGTTGAAAATTCATCTGTTTTACGGAAAAATTGTCTTTTGTCGTGAAAATTTAACAATTTGAATGGACTTTTTTTCTCTCTTGACCGAAAAATCTTTATTTACGGTCTTTTTGGTTGAAAATTTCTTCATTTTAGTTAAAAAAAATTTCATCTCTTTGGTTGAAAGTCTATTTTGTTGAAAATTGATTTCCTTTACTGAAAATTTAACTTTTCCACTTTTGGCTGAAGATTCTTCTCTTTGGTTGAAAATTAAACTATTTTGTTAAAATTTCTTTTCTGAAAGTTAACTTTTTTTAAAAAAAAGTTTAACTTTTTCATTTGTGCTTGAAAATTTATACTTTTTAGTTGCTTTCTTTGTTTTGAAAAATCATGTTGAAAATTCAACTGTTTTGTTGAAAATTCATCTTTTTTAGTCGAAAATATATAACTCTTATGTTGAAAATTCGTCCTTTTGGATTGATAATTCTCCTTTTGTGCTAGAAAAGTAATTTTTTTGTGTTGAAATGAAAAACTTTCAAATTTTTGTATTTTAATCTGAAATCGTTTTATTCCATTTATAAAAGACGATGTGTTAAAAATGTGGCATGATTTAAATTCTGGTCTTTGCATATTATTTGTCAGGGAAAATGAAATATTGATCCGGAAAAAATCAGGGAAATGTCAGAAAATTTTGAAAATTTTTTATGCGGCCACCCTGAAAAAACCTATCTTTTCAAATTCATAAATTCTATCTGCTAAAGTTATCTTTTTTCCAGTTATAACCATAGGTTTCAAAATGAACAGCTACTAGTTGTCCAATCATCTTTTAGCAAATAAAAACCTTTTAAACATAAAATATCAATGTAACTGAGAATTTATTATTTACTTTTTTATCCAACTTAAAACTGCTCTAAATTTATTCGAGTTTACCTTAAATTCTTACCACTAGTATCACCATGCTCTCCAATAATCCACGCATGACAGGAAGTAGGTGCAATATTCAATCTCTGAGAAAGTAAAAATTTAAATCGTGCAGAATCCAAATTAGTACCACTTCCAATCACACGATTTCTGGGCAATCCTGATAGCTTCCAAGCCACATAAGTCAATACATCCACCGGATTCGAAACAATTAGAAGAATTGCATTTGGACTATATTTGACTATCTTAGGAATAATTTCTTTGAAAATGTCAGTGTTACGTTGAACCAAATTCAAACGAGTTTCGCCTTCTCGTTGACGAGCGCCGGCTGTGATGATACAAATTGCCGAATTTGCAGTTGCCGCAAAATCTGTACTTGCCGTGATTTTTGCATTTTTCAAAAATGGACTTCCGTGTTGGAGATCCAACATTTCACCTCTTAATTTATCAGCTGCCATATCTGTTAAGACGATGTCGTTTGATATGTTCTGAAAATATTTTAAATGATAATTTAAGAAATATTTATTTACATAACTTGATGGAATTTAATTTTTTTAATTACTAACGCTTGCTAATATGCTGATTGCACAGGCCATTCCAACCTGACCAGCACCAACTATCGTGATTTTATTTTTACCACATGAACATGCTGGTTCTTTAACCGAGGTTAATAATTGGTCTTCTACTGATGCCATTATGCTACAATTATCAAATTTAATTTTTATGTAAAAATTTGCAACGTTAAATTTTTCTGAATTTAATTAATTCATAGCGAATTTATAATTTTACATTTCGTTATTCCGTTTGACATAAAAAAAAGAATAAATGAGAGCTAGTGCGAAGATAGATCATATATAAACAAAACAGAATAACTCAAACTTAAACAAAGTGTTTCAAATAATTATTGAAAAGACTAATAATTTAATTAATTACATGCGCGCGTGTAGTTTCTCGATTTGAGGGGCAAAATAATTTTGAATACAAAATTAAAATTTCGAATAATTATTTATTTTTCAGGTTTATTTGTTTTTGAGGTTATATAAATATAATTTTTCTAAGAATCTTCAGAATATTCAAAAAGATTTTTGAAAGTTTCAGATATATGAAATCAAAATTTGAACAAAAAAGTTCATCTTTAACTAAATAGTTGAATTTTCAAACAAAAAAGATGAATTCTCAACAAAAAATGTAGTAGTTTATATTTGAATCCGAAAGGATTTTTATTTTAAATAAACCAAAGAAGATTCATTTTCAACCAATTGTATTTTTAACCAAAAAACATTAAATATTTTCGAAAAGAGAAGAATTTTCTCCTAAAAGTTTAATTTTTTAACCCAAAAATATGAATTTTCAACAAAAAAGTTAATTTTCAACCAAATAGTTGAATTTTCTATCAAGAAGATTAGTTTTCTACCAAAAAAGACAAAATTTCAACTAAAACTAAAACTTTGAACCATATAGCTGAATTTTCAACCAAAAAAGATGAATTCTGAACAAAAAATGTAATGGTTGATATTTTAATCCAAAAAAAATTTTTTCAAATAAAAAAATGGTGACCAAATTTTAATTTGAGGGAAAAAATAGTTTTTCATACAAAATAAAAATTTCGAATGATTTTTTTTTAATTTTCGTTGTTTATTTGCTTTAAGGTTGTATAATTATAATTTTCCTAAGTTTCTGAAAAACATTCAAAAATATTTTTGAAGATTTCAGATGCAAAATTTTAGAAAAAATGTGTGTAGTTTAAAGGATATTTAAAACTTTTTGACGCATGGACAACATTTAAGAATATTTGATGAATGTTCGGAGATCTTTCAAAGTTTAAAAATATTTTTAATTTCTTCAAAATTGCGAAAATCCCTAAATATCTTTTAAACTGACTAGAATTATTCTTAACATTATTATTTTTAAATCTTCCGGATTCATTTTTTACAATTTTGGAACTTTTTGTAATATTTTATAATCTTTTTAAATATTCTCTTAAAATTAATTTAAAAAAATAAAGAATCACTTCAAATATTCCCACGAATCTTAAGAAAATTTGTTTATTATCTTAAAACCTATCAAAATCTTTAAAAAACTTCAACATCTTATTTCGAAATCTTCAAAAGTCTACATTTTGTTTTAAGTTTTTTGAAATTTGTTAATTATTAATTTTGGAAATCTTTCGAAATGTTATGAAATCTTTTCAAATATGCTCTTAAAATAAATGTTGTAAAGTGAAAAATCATTAAAAATTTTCCGAAAAATCTTAAGAAAATTTTGTTATTCTTTTGAAACCTTTCTAAATTGTTAAAAAGCTTTTGAATTTTTTCCTCGAAATCATTAAAAATGTATATTTTGTTTTAAATAAAATTATTTTTGTATCGTTTCAAAACTTCTAAATATCTCTTAAGCTTATTTGAATGTTTTCTAAAATTTTGTAATCGTGTAAAATTGAAAAATTTTACTTTGAAATTTTCTGCATTCTTTTCTGAATTTTTATAAATGACTTAAAACCTTTTTAAACCATTTTAAATATTTTCATTAAATTAATTAGAAAAAAAATTCAAGTTCCCCTGGAATCTTAAGACAAAAATGTAATTATCTTAAATCCGTCAAAATTCTTAAAAAGCTTCCAAATTTTATTTCAAAATCTTCAAAAATCTACATTTTGTTTAAAAATTGTCGGTACCGACATTTTTTTTTGTTTACCGATATGGAAAATTTTTTATTGTTACCTACAGACTATACATTTCGTAAATCAAAAGATAATTACAATTGCAATTTTCTCTGTTATCAATACTGTTTAGAAACATTCGGAAATAATTTTTATCATCAAATATAATTACTTATTTGGACATTTTGATTTACTAAATTGATGGTGCAGACAATCCTTAATCTTTATTAATAGATAAGTATATATAACCTCATTTAATATGGCCAAGGGGTTATGAATAAAATCCTTTTGTCATTTTTAAAACATTTGGTCAAAAAGTTAAGAACAGAATATTGTTGCCTTTATTGTGAAAGAATCGTTCACAATTTAAAGTTTATATCTTAGAAATAAGTTTTTAGAATTAAAAATTGGAAAATATTTGAAAAATTTGAGTATTTAAATTTAGAAAATTAGGGTAAAGATGAAGTATTATGTATATCTATAAAAATATTCCATTCATTCTTTTAATTAATTATTGTTTAATTGTGAAAAATATAAAAATATCTATTTCACATCATTTCCTTCGCGATTTGTTGTGTTTTTTTATTATAATATTATAGAATGCTAAAACGTCCTAACCTTATAGAGATTTTCCATTAAATTATAAATTGCGATTAAAAATTATAAAAAATCTCGATCTGTTGCGAATTATTCCCCTGAAAAGGTTTTTTATCTCTCCTGTAAAATTTAGTTTTCCGTAGCTCAATAATTATTCCGAGTGTTTCTGCTATAAAAAATAAATGTCTCAACCCCCACAAGGTGTTTGTAGCTTATCTGACCGATAATCATGTCGACGTTGTCTTGACGACAAAATAAAATAACAGTTGGCTACTATGTAATCGATGAATTACATTGTATGGTCTCATAGTCACGGAAATAAAAAGTTATTACAGAGGGTTTTTGATAACAAATTCATTTTTCTCAAAATCTTTTTGTACTGATTTTTACGAAATATGTCTCTCATTTTTTGAACATATTTTAAATTTAGTGATGGCTTAATTTACTTCAATTAATTATCGAATTATCCTTTTCTTAAATAGCTGTAGTCACGAGATCTCGTATACATTAATTTTTTAAATAAAAATTTCCAAATAAGTAATTTTATTTCGTGATAAAATTGATTTCTAAATGTTTTTAAACATTATTGATAAAAGAAACAATTTTAATTGCAAATGATTTTTTATTATTGGAGAATAATTATTGTTTTTAACATTTTGTGACCACGCGATAATTTGTAAGCTTTTTCCTACTTTCAACGAAATAAGACAAATTAAATTATGGACAAAAACTTTAGAATGATTTAGGTTCTATTCAAAAATTTTGAAGTATTTCAAAAGATATATCGAAGTTTTAAAAGTTTTGAGAAGATTCAAAAAGATTCCTGGGAAAATTTCAAATGATTTTTTATTTTCAAAAATTAATTTTGGAAGAAAGTTGAAAAAGATTTCAAAAGATTTCTAAAAATGTAAAAAAATATCTGGAAGATTTTGGGGCAATTTTTTAAATTTGGAGTTTTTCTAGTTATCCTGCGAACATTGAAGTCCCCGCGTAAAGACGTGTGTAACCCTGCGAGTGATGTATGATATTTTATTCGAAACCACCAAGTTATCAGCCTGTAGAGCCCCCAGAAAAGTGAGCGTTGGATAGCCCTATACCGAAATGGTGCGAAACCGTCCTTTGAAATGAATGTTTTTTGATAATGATGATGATCACTGTCCGAACATTCTTCTGTTTTGTTTTCTCCATTTGTCAAATTTCTCGAAGGTCAGCTCATATTTATGATTTTATCATGATTTTCATGATTTTGAGTATACGAAGATTTACAAGTATAACACTTCGCGGATTAATTGCAGATAATTGAAGGTTTCGCGGATTCTATTGTTTTAGATGAAAACATACTATTGATATGGGAGTCAGCTGTTTGGGTTAGAGAATACATTGAGCGTTATTCAGTGGCCATTTATGGAACTAATAAACCGTGAGTGCGGCGGCGTTTCAAACTAATAAACTGTCAGTAGCTGATACTGTTCGGTAAAGGGCTATCTAACGCTCACTTTTCTAGGGGCGTTATAGGCTCATAACATGGTGGTTTCGAATCAAAATTATTATTCCAATCGAAAAACTAGTATTTTAAACAGATCTAAATTGTTTACCTTTGGATCCTAAATAGCTGCTTCCGCGTTTCAACAAGAGATGTCACGTTCGGCAGCACTGCTTCAAATCGTGACCAGTAGACCTACAATCTTAAAAAATTCAAAATCTTCCTGCAACTAATCCTTTATCTTTGAACTACAAGCTCCTTCTTGAATCTTGATATTTAAATCTCAAGGGTAGATGGATAAAATCAGATTTGAAATCCCGCTTTGTTATTTACGACAATGGTAACAATAGATGTTGCATTAAATCTTTCAGTGAGACTATTTGGCTTTATAAAGATAAATAATCGATCATATTTTAGTATCGTATTATACAATCATGCTTGATTTATTGGACATGTACTGACAAGAAAACGTTTAAATGTCCAATGAAGAACAACCCTAGCCTCCGGTAACTTTGGAACTCGTTTTGAGTCGAGCGTGTCTGCGGTTGCAGAGTCACGTATTCTCTCTAACAGCGATTCTCTCTATCTCCTTTCCCTTTTATCTACCCTCTCTCTCTTACGTCTGATCACTCTGTGTATAAACATTAGGTCTCTCCTGTTCCTCTCGTCTACTCCCTTTTCCAGCATCCTTCTTCTTTTTCTTACCTTCTCTCCAACCCTCCACTCTCTTTTTGTGTCTCTCTTTATCTTCTCTCTTTCTCTTATTTTTCTTATCTTCTCTCTCCAACCCTTCACTCTCTTTTTATGTCTCTCTTTATCTTCTTCTCTCTTTCACTTATTTTGCTGTCTCTTTTCTGCGTCACGACCTGCTCTCGCATTTAAGCCTCTCTCTCTGACCCTGTCTCGCGGCTTTTGCTGCACTCTGTAAGTGTATATATATATCCTATTTTCTTCACTCACGTGTATCTACCGATTTGTCTCTCTTTTTCTTGTATTTTCTGTCTCTTTCGCTCCTTTCCTGTTTCTTTCTCTCATTCCTTGTCTCTTTCTATTTTTCTCTACCTCTTTCTCTTTTCCACTGTCTCTTTCTCCCTTTTCTTGTCTCTCTCTTTTCCTTTCTCGGTGAATTTCCTTCGCTCTCGGATAGGGATTCACGCCTGTCTCTTCAATCTTTCTTACTCACTCGCTCCGCGAAGACCACGTTTTCATGCGTGAAAAACCACTTGAGAGGAATCTTCTTCAATGGGGGGTATGTCTTAATGAAAGACGATCCCCTTGACAAAAATCGATAAGGAACTTTCAACGCTGAGAATGAGTGTACTTTGTCGAAGAGAGTTTCTTGAGGAATTCAGAGTTAAATTTGGACTGTTATAGACTTTAGTCTCTTCAGACTATTTTAGATTTAGAGTACAGATAAATTATTGAGGAAGGCTGTGATTTGCAATTTTTTATTTAGAATCAATTATTCGCAAATTAAGTTGTTTAACATTTGAATGAGTACTTGAATACTCTTCTATTTGAAGGTGTAACTAATTTAAGCAATTGTTCTTATTGTTAGAAATTGAGAGGAAACCAAGCGAAATTTTGCACTTCCGGGCAATCCCATAAAACTTTTAATCTTGTATAATTCTCTTAATATCTTTAAAAGTAATAAAATTCATCTTACATTTTACAACCTCGGGTTCTTTTAGATATAAGTAAAGTTAATAGAACCGCTAGCGGCTGGAGAAACGCACAAGAATTACTTCTTTCTTAGAGAAAACACTATTTTACTACTATTTTGAAAAAATGACACTAAATACACTATTTTCTCACAATTTCCCGCTAATGCCACTATTTATTCACTTTGCCCCCCCCCCCCCAGCTTACATAATTTTTGCCGACTACATTTTTTTTCGTTTGGGGTCATTCAAAAAAAAAGTAAAAAAAAAAAGTAAAATCTTACTGTTTCTCGTAAATTAGGAAAGTAGTTCAACTTTCTCAACAAAAAATAATGTGATAGTTGATATTTTAACCCAGAAAATATTTAAATTTAAATAAAAAATAGTTTAATTGAATCTAACAGGACAAATTTTCAACAAAATAGCTGATCCTTAACCAAAATAGATTCATTTTCAACCAAATAGTTGCATTTTTAACCAGAAATATGAGCTTTCTACAAAACAGTTGAGTTTTCAACCAAATAGTTCAATTTTCAATCAAAAAGATGAATTTTCTACACAGAATATTAATTTTTTACCAAAAAATATTAATTCTCAACAAAATACACAAATGTTTAACTAAATAGTTGAATTTTTAAACTAAAAAAGATCAATTTTTAACCGAAAATGGAGTAGTTAATTTTGCATTTAAGAGAATTAATTTTCAATAAAACAATCTGATTTTCTACAAAACAGTTTCTCAACTACTATTGTGAATCTTCAACAACAAAAAAACTTTAAAAACTAGTTCATCTTTTAAAAGAAGTTAAATCTTCAACAACAACAAAATGAACTTTTAGTAAAGTAGTTCAACTTTCAAAAGAAGTTTAATTTCCCGCCTAAAAAATGAATTTTCAATGAAAAATGTAATACTTGATATTCCAACAAAAGGGATTTTAATTAAAAATAAAAAACAGTTGGATTTAAACAATAAAAAAGAATTTTCAACAATATACTTGAATCCTTAACTAAAACAGATTAATTTTAATCCAATCAGTTGTATTTCTAACTAAAAAGATGAGAAATTCTACAAAACAATTGAATTCTCAATCAAATAGTCCATTTTTCAACCTAAAAAGATGTAGTTCAAAACAGAAAATTAATTTTGTACCAAACAAGATAAAGTCTCAACAAAATGCATAACTTTTTAACCAAATAGTTGAATTTTCAACCAAGAAGATTAATTTTTTACCAAAAAAGACAAATTTTCATCAAATTATAAATATTTAAGTAAATATTTTGAACAGGGGACGTGATTTTCGTCCAAATTTTATTAAGAAAAAAATTTTAATTTTGTAGCAAATAGTCTAATTTTCTACCAAAGTGTTTAATTGTCAAGTTAAGAAGACGAATTTTCTGCAAAACAGTTGAATTTTAAACAAAATAGTAAAATTTTCAGTTAAAAAATGAATGAAAAAAAAAACGAATTTTCAACTGAGATTGTGAATCTTCAACAGCAAAAAATTAACTTTTATGAAAGTAGTTCAACTTTCAACAGAGGAGCTGAGAATTTTCCATCATCCAAAAAGATGAATATTCAACAAAAAATGTAAAAGTTGGTATTTCAACAAAAAAATATTTAAATTCAAAATAAAAAACAGTTGGATTTAATCAACAAAAACGAATTTTCAGCAAAACACTTGAATTTTTTACACAAAAAATTAATATTTTACAAAAAAGTAGAATTTTCAACAAAATACATAACTTTTGAACCAAATAGTTAAATTTCCACCAAATTGTTGAATTTTCGAGCCAAAATCGCGAATCTTCTACAAAACAATTGAACTTTCAACAAAAAAGTTAATTTTCAACCGAAAAAGTTTAATTTTTAACCAAATAGTTGCATTTTCAACCATAAAAAAGGTGACAGTTTTTCAGGAATAGATGAATTTCGAAAACAAAAAGATGAAGGGAAAAAAAATTCAATGTTGAATTTTCAATCCAAAAATACCCCATTTTCAACAACCCATTTGAAATTTCAGCTAAGAAGTATGATTTTTTAACAAAATTATTGAATTTCCAACGAAATAATTTGATTTTGAACCAAATAGGAGAATTTTGAACAAAAAAGATGAGTTTTTAACCAAAAATCAAAAGCAGAAATGTAAGGTGAAAATTGGAATTTACCTATGGTGGCCTATAAATGGCTACAGCTTCTTCGGGATTTTCTTTTTCATTGAAAAATTAGAACAGAATTTATTCGGAATTCATATACTTTGTTTCTTAGAGAAAAAAATATTTCTGTCATACTAGAAGCAACATGGAGCTTTGTAGAAAATTTGAAAATTCGGAGGTCAAAATCGAATTTTCCGATGGTGGCCTATAAATAGCTTACCTTTTCTGCGGAATTTGTTTTTTCATTTCGAGCATCTAATTCTCTATTCTCTTTACATTATGATACCAAGAAATAATAACATATGTTCAACGAGGAATTCATCATTTTTAATTTCAGGTCATATGTTTATTACCGGAAACATGACAACCGAAAATGCTTGATTCCGGTCGCGTATTCACCATGTAAATGACCCGAGGCAGCTAACGGAAGTCGCGTGTTCGCGAGTACGAATCACGTTCCACTGCTTCCGTTCTGTTAAACGAATTCTCCCGATGCTGAGTCCAACTTTTAACTTATCTCTTCCTTTTCATTTTAGCATTATATTTTCATCTCAAAAGTACTGCTGAGTCATTAAAGTAGCGAATTCAAAGTTCATATTGCATTGAATATATAAAACAGGGGAAATAGGATAATTTTTAGCAAAAATAGGAGAATAATAGGGAAATAAAATATTTTAAATAAAATTAATGTAAATATCATATTGCATTCAATATGAAGCACTTTAAATCTCTAAGATTTCAAGATTTTCCACGAAAGAGATGAATTTTCAACCGATAAAGTAAATTTTTTACCCAAAAGACGAATTTTCAACAAAATAGGGGAACTTTTAACCAAATAGTTACATTTTAAAGCCAAAAAGACGAATTTTTCGAAAACAGTTAAATTTTCAACAAAAAAGTTTATTTTTGACCAAGAAAGATGACTTTTCTACCATAAAAACGAGAAAAAGGGGAAAAAGAGAAGTTTCTTGAAAACAGGAGGAAAAAGAAGAATTCTTTTAAAAAAGGGAAAAGATGGGAATGAGCGAATGAGTGTGAAGTCTGGAATATGAAAGTGCTTTTCCAATTTATTAAGATATTATTGAACTGTACCATTACAGGTCTATCTTTCGCAAACTTTGTTAAAATTTATCATCAAAAAACGTACCATATGTTATCTAAGTTCTTAACGTTAATTCCTCTGACTGCCCCCCCCCCTCAAATTGGTAACATTGTCTATGGACGGCCCCTAACTTGTAATTACTTCAGATTAATTATCGGAAGGAATCCCGTGAATTCCCGCCCGCGTGCGTTTTTTCTGACGATTTTATTCTTTTTCTCGTTATCCTGGAGGCAGTCCAACTGCTCGAGAATTCCCCAGGGAACGCAGCAACTTCCTGCCATCAGTAAAACGTTTGTTTGCTTTTTCATTTGCATTATTGGCGACGCCGTGACCCTCATACAAGACATATAAAAAATTTACCCAGTACAATGAATGGTCCATAAAAGCTTCCTGGCTGAATTTATCCCTTCTAACTTTGATCAATGTCTTCACATCCAACGAGTTAAGATATACATTATAACTCGTGATCAAAATTTTATTTCAAATACAAAAATATTCTACATACCTTGCCAAGATACCAAGATCTAAAGTTTGTTGTTGATTCTGAACCAATCTATTCAGATTAATACATTTGCCAAATAGGAAAAGTGGTAATCTAAAAAATCACACATTTCTAAAAATTGCTAATTTCAAAATGCGCTTGAAGTAATATTTAAACAAAATATTTGTAAGCATTCTTCACGTGCAAGATGTTGTACAAAAACTACATTTAAATACTTGGTTCTTTCCCAATATCAACGAGACCCTTGGTTTTTAAGTATTTCTAATGTGAAGATTCTACAGATTGTAATAAGCATTTTGAGATTGGGAGATGGTTTTAGCAACTCATTTGGAGAGAAAAAGTTTACTCAATTTCTTGAAATTGTTAAAGATATTGAAGCTAAAATCAAGAAAATACTAGATAACAAAGTAGACGAATTTAGATCAACATTGATGGGTTTATCTAATAATTTTTTAAATAACGGGATTCTACAAACTTTATTAGATAAAGAATTAAATGAGAGTTTCTTTAAAACAATTTTTTCTGAATCATTTAGAATTACTGGTAACAAAGGTTGATAGAGGGATAAGCTGATTCTAATTGATGATGACCAGGTAAGAATTTAATTAGAAGATGCTGGATTTTGTTGGTATACTAGTCCATCTTCTTCCAACCATGTTGTATTATTAGCTGATGCTAATTGATGTTGACCAGGTAAGAATTTAACTAGATGTTGGATTTTGTTGGTATACTGGTCCAGAACATCTTCTAATTAAATCCTTACCTGGTCAACATCAATTAACATCAGCTAATCACACAACACGGTTGGAAAAAGAAACAACAATGGAACAAACCAATTATACATGGACCAGTATACAAACAAAATCTAAAATCTTCTAATTAAAGCTGATAGAGGGAGTATTACAGTAGCGATTCTCATAAATGTTTATAATCAGAAAATGCTGCATATCTTGAATGATGATGAGACAAATTTCTCTTTGGCCTATGGTGTGGTGAAAGCCCATAAAACACACTATCTTTTACGACCAGTAATTTCAACAATAGGTTCATCTGGCAGAAACTTAGAAGAATTACTCAGTAAAATCATCAAAGAGTCCATCATACTTTCAAAACAACATTAAATAATACTACTGCCTTTTTAAAGTTAATTGAGAATTTTTCAAATTCTTATTTAAAAGTTTATTTTAAATTTAATAATATTTTTTATGAACAAAAATTTGGAAATCCGATAAGCTCAGTTCTGTCTCCTATATTGTAGCAGAAATCGTTATGGAGGATTTGGAAAATGAAGTTGTTAAAAAACATCAGAAAGACTCAGAATTTTAAAATCATTCAGGAAAAGATTTATTTTGAATTGAAAAAGCGTTTCTTTAACATAATTTTTTCACCTAACCCAAAAAAATAACTTTAAAATTAAGAAAATCATTATAATTGAAGACAATTTTTATTGGAACAATGAAATATTTCTTTGAATCAAAGAAACTTTTCTTTGACTGAGAGCCAATGAATATTTTTCTTTGATTATCTTGAATCTTTTTTTTTTAATATGTACCTTTTAAGAACATCTTATTACGATATAAAACCTTAAATTAACTTATTAATGATGGACACTGCTGGTCAAAAGTTTCCGGACACCTCTTTTTTGATGACTGACAAAGTTCTCTTAATTTCAATTATGTCAGAGCTAAAAAAATTTCTCTTCAAAATGTTGAATGCTCTCAAAATTCGGTATGAAATGAGCATATCTTTAAGCTATTTTTCTACAGTATCGCAGCAGCTTATGAGCATGAATCTAAAAAAAATTCCTATCAGAGTACAAGAACTTGAATTTAGAAAAATGTGAAAACATCTTATCTGTAGGCAAATAAAAATAAAACATTCAATAAATATATATTTTAAGGGACTTTTATAGACACTTTATGTTTATATGTTGCATACATTTACAAACTAGCAAAATAGCTTTAAAATGAGCCCAAGAGCATTACAAAATATTGATTATTACGGAAGTTATTGAAAATTTAAGAAAAGATTGAAATTGACACCATTTTTGCAATATCTACTCAAAAAGTAGACAAATTGGCTTCATCCTGGGCTCATTTCATACAGAATTTTTAGAGCGTTCAACACTTTAAAGAGAAAAATTTTTAGCTCTGAGATAATTGAAATTAAGAGAACTTTGTCAGTCATCAAAAAAGAGATGTCCGGAAACTTTTGACCGGCAGTGTAGCTATTTTAATATTTACTTTAGGTAATGATTATTAATTATATTTCATAGTACTAGGTAACAGATCGTAACACTTTGCCCCTAAGGCGAGAGATGAACATCAAAATAATTTTCATAGAAGTCCTAGATATCACTCAGTCCTTTCAAAACATAGAATCACATATGGTCATCATTTTAATTGGGAGGATGTCAAGATCCTTATCATGAGAGAAATAAAAAAGAGATAATTCATGGAGATGTTCTTTATAAAGATAGAGGGTAACAAAGCTATTAATTTAAAAAAGGATCTCTTGAGATATAACATTGTTTGGGATGGGGTTATTAATTTGATAAATTGATTCTTTGTTTTCAGTAGTAAAGTCTTTTATATGCTAATCAATTTTCACCAAAGAATGAAAAATTAGGCCAAATAACTTTTTATATGAATCATGCCGGTAGTATTCCTATAAATAAACCGTGATGAGGAAGTCTAAATTTTATTCGAAACATGTTGGTCCCTAGTAGTATAAGTAAAGAATGAGAGATTGGTTCCTCTTTTTATACCGGCAGTTTTCCTATAAATAATCCGTGATGAGGAACTCAAATGTCTTTGAAACAAGTTGGTCCCTAGTAGTATAAAAAGACGGAGAAAGAATAAGGAAAGAATTGGTTACAGATTTGGAAAAGTTTGGTCCCTCTTTTTTATACCGGTAGTTTTCCTATAAATAATCCAGAAGGTTGGTGCCTCTTGTTTCATTTTTATTGTAAAGGAATACAAATATTGTACGCACATTTTATATAGGCAAATGAAGCTTCTTATAAAACCAAAAAATCTATATTTTGTTTCTATGTTTGTGCTATAATCAACTTATGATTGTCGCTCTTGATTTATTAGCATGCATTCAAGATAATAGGTACCATTACATTATTATTGCCAAGAATTTCACGATCTTCTCTCGCCAGTTTCAAACGTTCAGTTTTCATTCCCGTACTTGACTGGTTGATTTTCCTCTTCCCGATTCTCCATTTTTGACGTTTTATGACTCTGCAAGTATTCTCTCAGTCCGCAGTAACTTGTCAGGGGCAATTGGTCCATAGGGTCATTGTCCTTCTTCACTTGTCTCTAAAGCCTAAGACCTATGTTTAAACTTTAAAGCACTTTGCCAAGTCGCATTTCGTTCATATACTTCTATATAAATAATTAAATATGTTCTGCGGTTTCTACCCCTTCGTAATTTGAATTACTGCAAAATTATTTCTCACGTTGCATACGTACTCACTCCTGAAGACAAACTGCCGTTACGGTTTAAAGGTTGCTAGTTAGGTACCGTAACTTCCTTTCAAAATTAAAAATTTTGCACCTATGATAAATTTGGTACATTTATGCTGCGAATAAAATGTAATTTCTTACCTGGTAGACTGGTAAACAAAACTATTTATTAAATATTTTTTAACAATACTAGCAGCGTCAGTTCCGTTAAAATAACTTCAACCCAAAGGTGCGAACACCAAGAATGTTTTTCTTGATTTTGTATCTGGGATGTATTATGACTATTTTTCGGTATAAAACCAAATCTTCGCTGGAGCCGTTTTAAAAAAAACAATTAATTGAAAAATCTTGATCTTTTTATTTCATTATAAATTTCTTCTTTTCTTAGTTTTTGTCAACAATTTAAAAAAAAAACGTCTTCAGGCAATTCGAATAATCAACCTCATAAAATAAAAAACCTAGTTTTTCAAGAAAACGAAGTAAGATTAGGAAAAACTTATCAACTCTTAACTTTTTTTTCTCTACCATTTTTTCGAGAAAAACTATTGAAAGATAATCAAAATCCTTAAAGAGCTTCAAAATGTTGTTTCGAAATCTTCAAAAATCTGCATTTTGTTTTTGATTTCTTAGAATGTTTTCAAATTATTTTTGAAATTCTTTTAAAACTTCGAAATATCTTTTAAAGTTTTTCGAATATTTCTTAACATTTTTAAAATATCGTACACAATTAAAAAAATTGCCTTAAAATCTTCGAGATTTGTTTCGACAATGTTGGACATTTTTTTATATGTTTTCAAATATTGTTGTTTATTCTCTTGAAACCTATCAAAATTCTTAAAAAGCTTTTAAATTTTTTCGAAATCTATAACAAAAACCATTTTTTTTTAATTTCATGAAATCTTTTCAAGTTTTAAAATATTTTTGAATCTTTTCGAAACTTCTAAATCTTCCAAATATGTTTTAAAATTATTCGAATTTTCCCTTTAATTTTTAAAAAATTCTGCTTTGATATCTTCTAAATTGTTTTTCGAATTTTTAGGAAATAATTGGACATTTTTGTAATCTTCTTCACTTTTCTATTAAAATTAATTTTTTTTAATAAAAAATTATTTGAAAATTTCCCAAGAATCTTAAGAAAATTGTTCGATTCTCTTGAAATCTTTCAAAATACCTAAAAACCTTCAAAGTTTTATTTAGAAATATTATCTTAAAAAATCTACATTATATTTCGAATCTTTATAAATCTTCTCAAAATTAACATTTTTTTGTGAATCTTTTCAAAACTTCTAAATATCATTTAAAATTATTCGAATTTTTCTTAAAATAAGATTTTATTTATTTTTTGACACATTTTTTTATTCTCTTGAATTCTTTCAAAATTATTAAAAAGCTTCTAAATTTATTGTTCAAAATCTGGAAAAATCTACATTTTGTTTTAAATTTTTAAAATTTTAAATTATTTTTAAAACTTTTTAAAATCTCTTAGTATCGCTTAAACTTTCTCGATTTTTTTGTTTAATTCTGTAATCTTACAATTTTGAAAAATTTTGCTTTAAAATATTCTACATTCTTTTTCAACAGTTTACGAAATCATTTATAATGTCTAAAAATCTTTTTAAATTTTATCTTAAAATTAATTTTTCAAAATGAAAAATCATTTGAATTTTTCCCAGGAATTAAAAAAATAATTATTCTTTTGAAACTTGACTACAATATTTAAAAAAAAGGATAGTGTTGAAAAAAGAATTAAATAGGGTGACAGTATAGTCGTGTGGACTAAGGCTTTGCTGAAGAGTTTCTTTCAAACAGTCTGTCAGGAGTTCGAGTCCCCATACCCAAGGTTGTTATTTTCAGCACCAAATATTTCACAAACTGATGGTGTTATTCCACTCATCTGTATGGATAAGTTATTTTTAATTTTTTAGTCATGATATTTTAATATAAAATAATATTGAATAAATAATCAAACCATAAAACCCTTTTTTGTAGAAAGAATATTTTTTAGAAAGGCAATTAAAAAGTAAAGACAAAATCATTCATTGAATTTTCGAGTGGGATCGATAGAACCTGTAATTATTATTTCCATTGTCCAATATTTAAACCATTTTTAGGTTTTTTGTTGTTTTTAAACTAAATATCTCATTTTACTACAAATTTTTTTCTTTCGATGTCTGTGTATTTATTGTTTAATTACTGCGATTTAAACAGTTTACGGGTCCATGAATCACTCTCATTTTTTTCAAAATTATAACATATAAAAATCAAATTTGTTCCAAAAACTTGTTTACCTTATGTAAATACATAAAATAGATGTTCGTATTCATGTATTGCACTGAATACACCTGTTGGGTAGCTACAACAGCGCCACTAACTTGGAACTATTGGGAAGAAATTTCAATTGAAATTAGCAAAAAAATCTTATAATAAATAATTAATTTCAGACTTCAGTATAATATGTTTGATTAAAATAAATGTATATTCACTGCACTTTTTCATTAACATTGCTCTAATAACTTTGAGATACCCAATAGTTCGCGTGTCAGGTGGCGCTGTTGTCAAGGTCCAAGAGATACCCCACAGGTGTATAAGTTTGATGCTAATCTGAATTGTATTCATTTAATTCTTCAATCAAAATTAAACACATAATGATTTCTCATTTTCCCGAGATCTTGAATGTTTTGATAACTTTCTAACTAAACTGATTTCATCTCTTCATATCCAGATTTCTCTACTCATTCTTTTTTCTTCATTTTCATTTCTTCTCTCTTTATCTCTACAACAGCACGAGGAACGGAAAGATAGCATTCATCTTGAAGCCCATTTCTTCTAGAAGAACAATATTGATACTTTCTAAGCTGAGCATCAGAAAGATACTCCCTGTAATCCTTTATTAACTCATCAGGAGAAGGAAGAGGTACTTCTTCAAAAGATCCATCATTTTCTCTAACTGATTTTAGACTTTTCCCACGTTTGACATCTACTATTTTAGAACTAGCTTCACTCCTAGAACCATTCTCACTTGGTAAATTAGATCCTCTTTTAGAAACATCTTCTGTTTTGCAAGGAGCCTTTATTTTAGAATCCGAAACTTCGCCTTTGGTCAAAGGAACTGCATCAAATTGACCATTCTCCTCACATCTGACAGAACAAACACGAGGCCTTTGAATTTTCTTGATAGGTTTCAAATATTTCCATTTTCCTTCCTTTCCCAGAATTTCCGAGGGGGTGGGGTCCAATCCATTTCTTCTGGATAGAGCAGCTGGTTGCGTTGGGGATCTTTTTGCAAGACCTTCTTGTAAAATGCATGACCTGGGACGTGCAGGAACCGAAGGACAAACTTTAGATGCACTAGATTCAATTTCCTCTTTGATCTTTGGAGAACAAGGCAATTTAGTTTTGAGATCAAGATCTTGAGGATTGGATCTTTGAAGGGTATCTATAAACTGATCTAGTTTGCAACCCTTCAGCTGATCGATCCTCGCTCCTGGTATTTCTTCAGAGGGTCTGGATTCTAAATACAAAACTGTTCCATTAGGTTTCACTACCCCCTTTGCTGTCACTTCTCCATTGACTATTTTCGTTTCTAGTATCTCGCTTTTGGATGATGGACCCTTTTCAAAAAAGGAAATCATTTTTAGAAGTTAGAACAGACGATGTTTGGGGAGGGTTTTAGGAGGTTCGGTATAACTTATACAAACTTTAGAGACATTGTACTCTTTCCCCTATTACGCTCTTTTCCCCTTTTTTTGAAATTCCTCTTTTTGCGAACTGAATTAAAATAAACCAATAAGAAAATCCAACTAACTAATGTCCTTTTGGATTGAAAATTCGTTTTTTGGTAAAAAAAAGTCGTCTTTATTTTGTTGAAAATTCAACTAGTTTTTTAAAACGTTTTTTTTTTTTTTTTTTTTTTTTTTTTTGAAAATTCGGCCATTTAGTTGAAAATTCATCTTGTTTGGTTGAAAATGAAATTTTTTGTTAAAATTTCGTCTTTCTGGATTTAAAAGTCAAATGTATTCTAAAAGATTCAACTTTTGAGCTTGAAAACTGAATTATAATATTAATTATGCATTGAAACTTGATTAATAACTAATTTTGCTTTTCTTCTTTTTGTTACAGGTGAGAATCAATATTTATCAATGGCGAACATTAACAAGTTTATTGGTAATGTAAAATTTGAAAAATTATTTCTTATTTAAAGTAATAAGTCAATATATATTATTTAATAGGGCAGGGTTTTTTAATTAAACGAAGCTTTATCAACAAAAAAATTCTGAAATATTTTTTCGATAGCTTATCCAACGGAATTAAGAAAATAACTTCAAAACATGTTTAATTATCCAGGGTGTCTATCGGACCGGGAGATCGAAAAACACCGTGAATTTTATTTAGGATCGGGAATTTTTTTTTCTTTCTAAAAATTCAAATGGTTTGTTGAAAATTCATATTCTTGGATTGCAAATTTAACTGTTTGGTTGCAAATTAACTTTTTTGTTTATAATATACAACAATTTAGTTGAATTTTTTTTTTCATTGGCTGAAAAATGTTTCTTGGTTGAAAATTCATCTCTTTCGGTAGAAATTTTATCTTTTTTGGCTAAAAATGCAACTGTTTGGTTGCATATTTTGATTTTTGATATTTTTATGAGAATTCAACAATTTTATTAAAGAGTTATACTTTTTGGTTGAAAATTAAACTGTTTTTTTGAAAATTCGTCTTTTGGGGTTGAAAATTCAACTATTTTGGTAGAAAATTTCACTATTTGTTGAAAATGAAATTTTTTTGTATAGAAAAATCAACTGTTTTGTATAAAATGTCACTACTTGGTTGAATGATTAAGTGGATTTTTTAGTTGAAGATTCATCATCATAGTTAAAAATGCATTTCTTTAGTTAAAAATTTAACTATGCTGGTACAAATTATTTTTTTGGTTGAAAGTGTAAATATTTTGTTCAAAATTCGTCTTTTTGTTTTGAAAATTCATCTCTTATGGTCGAAATTCAGTCTTTTTTGGTTAAAAATGCAGCTTTTGTTGAGGATTTTACTGTTTTGTTGAAAAGTTGTTCTGTTTTTGGTTGCAAATTAATTTTTTAACTGAGAATTGAACTATTCGATTCTTGGTGATAACATAATATTTTCTAGTTGAAAATTCATGTATTTTGTTAAAAAAGTTATAAATTTGAATCTTCAATTTTCAACAGCTGAAAATACAATTACCAATTTTCTTCAATTTAAAACAATTGAATTCTCATCTGTTGAAAATTTAATAATTATAAATTTTCTTTAATTTTCAATAGTTGAAAATTCAATTTCTTCCATTTTTAACAGTTGAAAATTGAATTTTCAACCATTGAATTTTTAGCTTTCTTCAATTTAAAAAAATTGAATTTTCATCTGTTGAAGATTCAATTATCCATTTCTTTAATTTTCAACAGTTGAACATTCAATTTTCAAATTTCTTCAATTTTCAACAGTTGAAAATTAAATATTCAATTTTCCTCGATTTTCAACAGTTGAAAATTGAAGAAATTTTAAAATTGAATTTAAAACTTAAACATTTTAATCCATGAAATAAATTCCGATAAAAGTTAATTTTTCCAAAAACAGGTCGCCATTATCAAATTAATAATCATCCAATGGATTCTCATTAAGGTATTTATAAGATATGCATTTGCTTGAAATTGACTAAATAGGCTTAGGTATAAGTTACATATTACGTTTGCTAAGCAAATATGTCATTTATAGCTAAGTCTCTTTAGTAAATTTCAAGCAAATGTAAGTTAAAATTTTACAATTCAAATTCGATTATACTGCCTGGTCCGAAATTTCCCTCGCAATTCAAATATTGTATTCTCAAATGTACCATATTTAAAGAGAAACAGGGGAAGTTCTTCGAAAAGGGGAAAAATGGGAATTTTTCAAAAAAGGGAAAACGGAGGGAAATAGGGGAAAAACTGTGATCCCTGATATGTACATTATGTTAAAATCTCTAATTCAATACGTTGGTTTGGGATAGATTACAAAATGACACCTTTAAATTGCTGAATTCTGACTTCATTTTTAATATAATTAATGTCTCAGGCTTAAGATGGTTACAGCCCAATATGTCCAAGGCATTTTTTGGTTAGAGTTGGATTTTTTTATTTGTTGAATAGTATGCACGGGGCTGTCCCGGTATATATTATCAGTCACGGACGCATTATTGTAATGCAATCAAGTGATCTAATAAGAGCGTGTGCCTTGACATATTGGGCAAAACCTTGTTTTTACCCCATCATTCACGGACTGGGTTGCAGTCAAGTGCATGATGGGGGGACCTGCAGCTTAAGGTGGGATCCGAACCACCAGAACCTCGGTAAAGGTACATAGAAAAATTTCAAGAGGTACCGGCTCAGGGATCGAACCCCGGACCTCTAAGGTGAAGTGCGAGCGTCTAACCAACTGAGCCAAGAGTTCATATGAGTAAAGTGAGAAAGGGGAGTGCAGGAGGAGGTATAAAGAAGGAGGTATACATTTTAGATCAATCTAGAATTCCCGTGTTGCTCCGACACAGGTCGCTGATCAATCTCTCTAGTAATAACCCCAGGCGAAGAGCTTCACAAAGTCATAATATGTCATAGGTCACACAAAAATACGCAAGCTGACTAATAATCCCATAGTCAAGATCAATACTCTTTACTTCAATCACGTCCACTAAGTAAAGCACTCCACGAGGGCCCATTAGTATCCCATTAGTCTGAAGTCTGACTTTATGAATGGATAAAAAATTAAAAAATTATTCTTACGTAATTAATCAACGGGCCTTTAATAGCAGTAGCTGTGGGACAGCTGCCATCTTCTGTTACGAAGGTTTCGAAGCACGTGCTAGACTCTTGAGGGCGATTAACAGCCTCTTTGTCTTGAGTACATTGCGTGACTTTAGCGAAAGGCCCCTCTCGTGTTGTCGTGCATTCGATATGAGTTGAGACTGGGTGTTGTGAGCAACTCTCAGTTTCTGCATTTGGGTGGTAAAGTACTCTTGCGATGGGACCTTCTGACTTGGTGGTCTCAAGGAGCGTCAGTGGTGGGCCACTCATCGCGGAAGAGCCGTCCGAATAACCCGGTGAACGACCTGCTATGGCTACTGCCCCTTTTGGCCCCTTCCGAGATTCAAGGTGATAAGACACTTGGGCCTGAGGTGTGGTCGCGACATTTTTCTCGGGTCGAGCTTCCACCCTGGAAATGAAAATATCAGGTTTCATGGGGCTTGGGTTTCTTGGTCGGGATTTGCATTTTTCTATGAAGAAATCTTATCTAGGGGGACTTAATCTTTTATAGAGAGAGGTCAATCAGAGATTAATGAAAACTTCCAGAAAAAGGGAGATGAATTCCATCACTTTTGGGAGCGTCCACATATTAAGTGACGCAATTTTCAGTGATTTTTGACAATTTGTTACATTTTCGGAGCCCCCCCCCCCCCCTTTTAAAATACGAAATACATTTTTTTTATATTTAAGAATATTGATATACTTTAAAGAATAGCTTAGACAGCAGATTAACTTAACATATTAGGGGCCGTCCATAAACTCTTTTCTTATTTTTTAAAGACCTCTCATTTTTTTCCCTGTTTTCAAGAAACTTCCCATTTGTGTCTTTTGTCGCTTCAATTTGAACTGAATTAATAGAACCCAATAAAAAATCTAACTGTCCTTGCTTAAGAGTTAATTTTTTTGGTTGAAAAGTTCATCATTATCTTTTTGATTGGATGGGTTGATGATTCATCTCTTTGGTTGAAAATTTAACGATTTTGTTAAAAATTTAAATATTTTGTTGAAAATTCGTTCCATTTTCGAGAGAAAATTAACTTATTTAACTGAAAATTCAACTATTCAATTTTTTGTTGCAATTGTACCTTTTTTATTTTAACCCTCTAACCCGTTGAATAAAAATCGAGGAATAATTTATGGTCATTTTCTGATCGTTGAAAATAAAGAAAGTCGAAAATAGTGAACGTTGCTCGACTGCAATAGTGACCGTTAAAGGGTTAAAATTAAACTATTTGGTTGACAATTTAACTCCTTGGTTCAATGTTAAACTCTTTTCTTGAAAATTCATTTTTTTGAAGATTTATCATTTTAGTTGAAAATTTATTTCTTTGGTTGAAAATTTTACTATTTTTACCCCAGAAAAAAAATTCAACTATTGTTGGTTAAAAGTTAATTTTTTTGTCAAAAAGTCTTTTTTGGTTCGGAATTCATCTCGTTTGTTCAAAAATTCCACTACTGTAACTATTTTCTTAAAAAGTCATCTATTTTGGTCAAAAAGTCAACTACTTAGTTGAAAGTTGAACTGTTTTATTAAAAATTAATCTTTTTGGTTGAAGATTCAAATAATTGGTGAAAAATTAATCTACTTTCTAGGAAATTCAACAATTTTGGTCAAAAAAATCATTTTTTTGTTTGAAAATTCTACTGTTTTGTT
The DNA here is from genome assembly GCA_932195095.1 of Andricus curvator. Classification (NCBI taxonomy): domain Eukaryota; kingdom Metazoa; phylum Arthropoda; class Insecta; order Hymenoptera; family Cynipidae; genus Andricus; species Andricus curvator. The sequence continues at coordinate 182,814 of CAKNYM010050680.1, forward strand.
GAAAGCTCGTTTTTTGGAGTTGAAAATTCAACGATTATTGTGAACAATTCATTTCTATTTGCTTGAAAATTTAACTACATATATTGTTGAAAAATCGTTTTTTTTTGGGTTGAAATTTTTTTTAAACTAAATTTAACTATTCCATTCTTATATGTAGTTCAATTTTTCATTGTAAATTCAACTACTTGGTTCAAGTTGAAATACTTTGTTAAAAATTGAGTTTTTTTATTTAATATTTTTTATTTTAGTTAAAAATGGTTTGGTTGAAAATTTAACTATGTTGTTGAAAATTGGTTGTTTTTTATTTATTGAAAATTAATTTTTTAATTGAAAGTTTAACTATTTCATTTTAGTTGAAACTTTATATTTTTTAGTTGATTCAACTACTTCATTGAAAGTTGAACTACTGTGTTAAACATTTTTCTGGTTGAAGATTCTTGATTTTAGTTCAAAATTGGTATGTTTGAAAATCTAACTATTTTCTTGAAAATTCGTTTTTTTTTGTTGAAAATTAATTTTTTAACTGAAAATTTAACTATTCTATTTTTAGTTGAAACTATCGTTTAAGATTATTGCTGGAAAATTCATCTTTTTGATTGAAAACTTAACTATTTTGTTGAAAATTCAACTATTCGGTTAAATATTAATGTATTTTACTAAAAATTCGTCTTCTTTGGTTGGAAATGCATAATTTTAGTTGAAAATGGATCTCTGGTTGAAAATTTAACTATTTTGTTGAAAATTAGTCTACTTTATTGAAAAGTAAACACTTTTGTTCAAAAGTATCCTTTTTCGTTGAAGAGCCAACTATTTTCTTGAAAATTTGTCTTTTTTGGTTAAGTCCAACTGTTTTTTATTTAAAATTAAAATATGTTAACCTTTTTGTTAAAATATAATTTTTGTTTTGGGTTGAAATTTTTTTTTTTAATTCAAAATTTAACTGTTTCAGTTGAAGTTTCATAATTTTATTTGAAAATTCATCTCTTTGGTTGAAAAGTTAAAAATTCAATTTTTAGTGGAAAATCGAGGGTAATCCGATGTAATCCGGGGTAATCCACCTCCACTGGACCGCCTTTTTAGGAGCTGTTTCCTTCTCGGGCTACTATTTTGATACTAAAATTGAAAATTTATACTACTATTGACACTATTTTGAATTCCTGAAATGAGCCCGAGACCTGTCTATATGGCTAACCGAAATTGAGCATTTAGCAGTGTGATTGATTTTTTTTTTTTTATTTGATATTTTTGACCACTTACCTCGAATAAGGCCCATTCTGGGATTGCCTTGTTTCCACCAGGAGACACATTGCAGGCGATGGGGAACTGTCCGAGGGCATATGGACCATATGAGCCACGGGTTGGTTGCCATCAAGGCGACACTCCAACACCGTGCATCCCGGTGGATACCGAGTGCAACAGGTGGGCGGCGGTACACTTTCAAGGCCATATGCCTATTAGAATCGAATTACATCTCGAATGAGTGGCGCGAGTTTTGTATCTGTCCAAATTAATTTTTCTGACAAGCGTAATACAGAAATCGAGAACCCCATTTGTATCTGTCAGTCTGCTACTAAGGCAGTCACTCACTTTCAGCTCGAAAGTCTAAAATTCATTATTTCACCAACCCACTAAATATCTTAATAAGGAAATACCGTTCCTTCCAATTAACTTTCATAAAAATGTATAACTAGAATTGCAGTAGATAAGTAAGGGGATTTCTAATCCAAGATTCCTGTTACCGAAATGTTACCGACATCGAGAACATTCCACAGCTCAAGTGGTTCGTGTCCGTGCTAAGTTTTTGCACAATATTATTTTATGACGTCATCGGTAAGCTCCGAGAATATTGAAATATTCTAGAAACATAGCACGGACACGAACCACTTGAGCTGTGGAATAGTCTCGATGTCGGTAACAGAAATCTTGGATTAGAAACCTCCTTACTTATCTACTAATTGCTACAAAACTGAAAAGTTCGAATTTCTAATAATAAAAGTAATAAGTAAAAAAATTACCTTCGTCATTCTGATTTTTTTAAAGATCTTCAAGTAGTATCAAATGTTATTGAAAAAATTCTGACCATCAAGTAGCTATTTCTTCATCTTTTCCTGCAAATATTATACAAATTGTATGTTATTAAAGAGAATTAGGGATGTGAAATTCGTGATTCCGAGAGTTAAATTTATTTAATTATTATTATTATTTTATTTATTTATTCAATAACATTTAATACACAATGAACTCTTTTTACGAGGGCTTCATCACTCGACTTTTGACTAACCAGATTTAAAATTTTCAAAATGTTCAAAAGATTTGAAAAGATATCAAATATTTCCAAAAACTTCCATATATTTCAAAAAAAATTTAAGATGTTTCAGGCTGCCACATAGTCACTTCAGTAACTTACATTCACTTTTTTTCTTAAATCATTTTTTAGTCGCTTCTTCCAATAAATTAAAAAATAGTACCTTATGATTTCTGAATTTTATTGAAATTTGTTAATTCCTTTTAAATTTTTTTAATTCACCCTGAATTCTTACTGAATTCAATGGGTCTTTTTTGGATTTTCAATTTGTTTTAATTCACCCTGAAGAATTTTAAATTCACCTAGAATTCTTATGGATTTTATCAGATTTTTGTAGAAATTTTATCCTATTTGGTTAAAAATTCAACTTTCTAATAAAAAATTAACCTGTTTCGGTTAAAAATTAACTTTTTTTGTTGAACATTCACATTTTGTGATTGAAAATTCATCTGTTTTGAAAAAAATTCGTACTTCTCGAAAATTCCAAAATTTGGTAGAAAATTAAACTATTTGGTCGAAAATTGTACTATTTTGTTAAAAATTAATTTCTTTGGTTGATAATTGAACTATTTCTTTTCGAAAATTCGTTTTTCTTTTTTGATTGAAAATTTAACTACTCCATTGTTTTTAATTTACCTTTTTTATATGAAAATTCAGCTATTTGGTTGGAAGTTTAAGGATTTCGTGAAATATTCGTTTTTGTTGCTCAAAATTTTATTTTTTTAGTTTCAGTTCATTTTTTCATGTAAGATTCATATTTTAGTTAAATTAAAATTTGATGAAAATTCTTTTTTTTTGTTAAAAATTAATTTTCTTAGCTGAAAATGTAACTATTTGGTTGAAAGTTCAACAACTTGGTTGAATATTCAACTGTTTCCTTGAAATTAACTTTTTTGTTGAAAATTCATATTTTCGGGTTGAAAATTTAAATGTTTGTAGAAAATTCGTCTCTATGGCTTGAAAATTCAACAATTTGGTAGAAAGTTAAACTATTTGGTAGAAACTTCAAGTGTTTTTTAGAAAAATCGTTTCTTTTTATTGACAATTATTTTTTTTTGTATGAAAATTAATCTTCTTGGCTAAAAATTCAATTATGTCGTTAGAAATTCAACTGCTTTGTAGAAAGCTTATATTTTTGGATTAAATTGATGTTTTTGAGTAGAAAATTAATATTTTTGGTTGAAAATTCATTTTTGTGATTGAAAATTTAACTGCTTTATAGAGAGCTTGTCTTTTTGGCTTGAAAATTAAATATTTTTAATAAAATTTTTTTTTTTTAATGCCTACAACATCTTTTGTGGTTATAAATTCAACTCTTGTTGAAAATTCCTCTTTTTGATTCGAAAATTCATCTCTTTTTGTAGAAATATCATCTTTCTTGGTTAAAAATGTAACTTTTAGTTGAAAATAAATCTATTTTGGTTGAGGATTCAACTATTTTGTTGAAAATTCGTCTTTTTTGGTTCAATTCATCTGTTTTTGATTCCAAATCAAAATCTTTTCTTGGTTGAAATATCAACTATTACATTTTTTGTTGAGAATTCATCTTAGATGGTTGAAATTTCTACTTCTTGTGTGAGATTTAATCATTTAAACTGTAATTTGGTAATTCTTAAGAAACAATAATGACTAAATTCACGAAAAAAATTTAGTCGGCAAGAATTGCGTAAGATAGGGGCGGAGGTCAAAACTTACAGAAAAAAACTTTACGTAATTTATTCACGACCCCTTTTTTCAACTAAATTAGGCTGTGGCAGACTGGCAGCCCTGAAGATGACAGAAGTATTTAAAAAGATTTGACAAAGATTTTTAAGAGATTTCACAGGTTTCAAAATTTCGAAAAGATTTCAAAACCTTTTTTTATTTTTAATCACTTAAATCAGTGAACAGGCAGTCTTTTGACACAAAACGTAATTAACTAAATGGAACACAATAAGAACAAAATCTAATAAATATTTAAGATATTCTAAAAGTCTTCAAAATATGTCAAATATTTTAAAGATCAGCTGATCGTAACGTTTTTGTAAATAATTTCATTATGATTAACAGTAAAACGTTTCAAAATTTAAAAAAAAAATCGTAAAATTTCCTAATTTCCAACAGTTTCCATAGTTAGCGACAAATTCCAGAAATTACTGAGGCTTTTCTCTAATTCCGGAAATTTGACATCCCTACCCAGGTGCGAATTGACCGTCGGACGGTCGGTCCAACTTTGTGCGCCACTGGTCGGGCCAACCAGCTAAATGATAACGGTCAACCGCCTTTGACTTCTCAAAGTCGGCCCGACATTTGATCCCATATATGGGCCATCTATTAAGATGATGTCAGCCCAAACTTGGGCCGACGGTCAATTCGCACCTGGGCAACCTTAGGAAATACACAAAATAGGTATTCAAAAAATAAATAATAATTGATTGCGAGTATTTTGACAATAAATGTTAATGGTCCTGCTTAGAATGAATACATATATTACATTTTTAAACATTATATTACAAATAAAATTTCTAACGCTACGGGGTTTCGAACCTACACCTATACCTGAATCTATCGCCTAGCAGTCGGGAGTCTTACCCATTACTCTATACCTAAAGAATTGAAAGACAATGAAAAAACCATCCTCATAAGGTACAGCTCAAAGCAGTTAAGAAAAACAATTTGTTAACTCTTTTTTCTCATGAATTTTTGTATTATCATGCGACATCATGTACATCTAAAATAAATTAACTGTCAACGGGAATATAAATTAAATTTTTTTTAAATAAATAATTTAAATCGATTACAATTTTTAGTGTTTAATATTCCCGGGCGGAACCCCTAAAATTTTCGTTTAACACATTTTTATTCAACAAATTTTTTTCAATAATTTTTTTTCCAAAATTTTTTTCAACAATTTTTTTTCCAAAATTTTTTTCAACCATTTTTTTCCAAAATTTTTTTCAACAATTTTTTTTTGCAAAATTTTTGTTTTAATTTTTTTCAACAAATTTTTTTTCAACAATGTTTCTTCAAACATTTTTTCTAAACTTTTCTTTTTCAAACATTTTCTTCAAACTTTTTTAAACAATTTTGTTCAAAAAATGTTATTCAGAAATTTTTTTTTAGGTGCCCACTTTGACTAATTTTTCTTCTTGTAATATTTTTTTTCGTGTTTTAGACAATTTATAACGTTTGATAATGACAAAAAATGTCATTTTTGTAATGAACATTTGAAATTTGTATAGACGGAACTTGGAAATTTTATCGCGTACCGCGACAATTTTTTTAATAACACATTTTTTCAAACTTTCGTGTAACATTTTGCTCTTTGGTGTTTCAGACTATTCTAAAACGATTAAGAATTACATCAAACGTACATTTTTCTAAATATTCACAATTTATCATAAAGATGGAACTTCGAATTTTTTTCTTAAAAAAGCGAAGTGTCTACATTAGGGTGACCCTTATTTTTCACTTTTCGAATTTCTCTGCTCTCACCTCCCAGTTTTGTTCGAATGCCCAAAAAAAATCTTCTAATTCGAGCAAAATCGGTTAATATTTAGGGGTTTTGCAAAGACCATGAAGTTTTTCATTGATTTAAAATAGGAAAAAGTCAGCTTTTTGTAAATCTAATATTTAAACGCGATAATATGTTACAAATAATTCTGTGTTCCAGTACACTCCGCGCTCCCTTATACGACATTCCCCTATACGTCCGCTCCATTATACGACCAGTTGCCGCTCCCCTATACGACGGAAAAGTCGTTCTCCAACATCCCCACTCTTCCGCTCAAAGCTCGCGCGGGAAGCAAATAGTCTCGCGCGTGAATATGATATAGTCAGCTGTCAGTGACGCAGGATTCGACGCGCATGCGCACGACCACGTGAGATTGTTGGTATTGCAAGTGGAAGGGTTCCCCTTGCGCCGTCGTATAAGGGAACGTTTTCGGTCCCGAGCTCGTCGTATAAGGGAGCGCGGAGTGTATATTGTCCAGAATTCATCCGAGACAATTTGAATTTTAACTGAATTTTTAATCAACTGGTAATTTGAGAATACCAAGTCATTTGTTAAATAATATTCAATTATTTAAACAATTTTAATTTGTTCAAATTTTTTTTTCAGTGAACTCGCGAAATTAACGTATTTTCTAGAATTTATTAGTTATATAATCAATGATAACAATCAAATAATTTGTTTGAATAATTTCACAATTATTTAAATAAAACGTGTTTGATCAAGTATATATTTTACCTAAAAAAAAAGCAGGAAAAATATTTTATCGAACTAAATTTTCGAAAAAAATTTAAATATTTCCAAGTACTAATGTGTTCATCGTGAATATTCGTAGATGTTTAAATAAATTTAAATTGTTTAAACAATTTTTTTGTCTACATATTTTATTTTTACTATTTTTCGAAAGATTGAAATATTCTCATGTTTTACTTTGCTTTTTGAAAATACTCTTAAGTGTTTAAACAAATTAAAATTGTTTAAAAAATGGAATATTCGTTAAAAAATGACTGAGTATTCTTAAATTATCGATTAATGATTATTTATTTTTTTCAAACTTTCAAAAAGCGTCAATAAACTGCATTATTACGTAAAATTCAAATTTGTCACTTACGGGGTTTTCTTTGGATACCCAAAAGTGCGGAGTGAGAGCAGGGAAATTCGAGAAAAAAATCCACCAAGTATAAATAAGAACCACCCTACTTTACATGGACCGAAATTTTGTTGCAAATATGGGTATGTCTACACAAAAATCCAGCTTTTTGTACCCAAATTTCGGTCGTTTTGAAATAATGAAACCTACTATATCCAACGGCTGGCCCATATTTGGGCCAACCGTCGGGTGCATCATGGTGTCTTGTACAAGCCAATGTTATGCCGACGGTCGGGCCATCTCTCTTCCAGAGTCGGGCCGACCATACTTTCACGGTTTTTTAAAAATAATGAACCAGCGTTTATCCGACGGTCGGCCCATATTCGGGCCAAGGTTTGACCGACCGTCGGGTGCATCATGGTGACTTGTACAAGCCAATGTTATGCCGACGGTCGGGCCACCTCTTGTCCAGAGTCGGGCCGACCGTACTTTCACGGTTTTTTTAAAACAATGAACCAGCGTTTATCCGACGGTCGGCCCATATTGGGGCCAAGGTTAGACCGACCGTCGGGGCCAACATAGTGACTTGTGGCTAACCGACTGCTGTATCTAGAGTTGGACCGATCGCATTCTTGCGGTCGTACCGACCAATCTGCCACAGTTTATCCGATCGTCGGCCCAACGTTGGGCCAGAATTGGGCCGACAGTCGGCTTTTCGCCCACCGCCGACGTCGGTTGCCAACGTCGGTGAGACCATGGCAGCTTGAAAACACCTTAGTCGGCCCAACTCTGGTTACCGTAGATCGGTTACCAAAGCAGGGCCGACTTTGGGCCGATGGTCAATCTCTGGCAGCCGACCGAATTTCGCACCTGGGTAGTCAGAATACCTTCTTATATCTTCTGAACGATAGATTTTTCAGCTCGGTTTTAAGTAAGATTTATTTTCTCACAGAATGTTATTGTTGAATTCATACTAAAGGTGCCCTTAAAAAAAAATTTCCTCAAAAAAGAGCAATGTCATCGGAAACGGATAAAATGGTTCATTTTGGACGTGACGAGTTGAAAAAGCTTGAGGCAGTTTGTCTAGAATCCAGTAGCTGGAAGCAGTACTGGCACGTTCTGATGGCATGAAATCTATAGTAGTTGGATTCCTTTTGTACCGGATCATGCACGACTCATTGGTCAACAAATCTGTATGCCTGTCCATCCGTCAATCCGAATCCAAAATAAGTATTCTGACCAATGTCCGGCAGCGTTATGCAAATCGAGATCAAGCTCCCCCAATTGAAAGTAGCATTCTAGAATCTACAGCTGCCACTTCCTCCTGCTTTGAGTATATTGCATTCATTATTAAGACTCAAAGAAATTACGTATGATGCAGTGCAGTTATTACGACTCAGAACATGCATTTTGCAATTGCCCAATTGAACATAATGGCCATTGTGACCTCTTCGCTTCCTGAATTATAGGGTTGAGTTTTCAACGAATAATGACCAATTCCATTTTAAATCGTGCAAAAATTCAAGAAAAGTCTAGGTCATATTGTCAAAATGATGTTGGGGAAATCACCCTAGAGTGGATAGGAAAATATTTAAAAGCGTTCAACTGCACCTTTGTGCAAAGAGAGAGAAAGATTTTCGTATTCAAATAAAGCTTAGGGGACGTGCATAAATTACGTAAATTTTTTTTTCTGATTACATTTTTTTTTGAATTTATACATTATTGTTTCTTATGAATTACCAAATTAGTTCAAAATTCAAACAAGTTGTAGAAATTTCAACCAACAAAGATGAATTCTCAACAAAAAATGTAATAGTTGATATTTCAACCAAGAAAAGATTTTCAATGTGAATCAAAAGCAGTTGCATTGAACCAAAAAATATGAATTTTCAACAAAATAGTTGAATCCTCAACCAAAATATTCATTTTAACCAACAGCTGCATTTTTAAGTAAAAAAGGATGACATTTCTGCCAAAAGAGATACATTTTCAACGAAGAGGATTTATTTTCTACCAAAAAAGTTTAATTTTTACATCGAATTTTCTAAAAAATAGTCAAATTGTCAATCAAAGAAATGAATTTTTAACTGAAATGATATATCTTCACTTTAAAAAATTATTTTTAACAAAGTAGTTCAACTTTCGACCAAATTGTTTAATTTTCTACCAAATTGTGTGCGTGTTCATATTTGATTTAAAAATGATAAATATTGATATAATATAGTTTTCATATAAAACTAAATAACAATTATTTTGTATTAGTAAAAGTAGTGTCATATCACTGAATTAAACTATTTGATTAAAAATTCGTTCTCTTTTGGGTTGTAAATTAATTGTTTTAACTGAAAATTTAACTGTTCTATTTTTTATTTAAAATTGATATTTTTTAGTTGAAAATTCAAGCATTTGGTTGAAAATTCATGTATTTTTGTTGGAAATTGGTCCCTTTAATTTAATTTAAAAGTCATCACCCAAAGAAAAAATTCTTAAAAATATAGAAAAGTTGCAGTGATATATGAATATTGAATGAAACTCAACGTTCATTATTTTAATTTTTTTATGTTGCAGGTAAGAACCGATTTCAATCCAAGATGTGTCACAATAACACCGTTGGTAAAGTTTATTGTTATTGATAAAAAAATATTTTCTGACTCGTCAGTTTTAATACAAATTAAGAAACAACAGTACTACGTCCGGGTCTTTAAAACAAGAAAACAATATTGCATTAATTTTCACAAAGAGGTTATGTGATAAAAATGAAACATACCTCCTTTTTTCAAAACCTTATCTTCTCATTGAAATTCAGTCCAGATTGGCACACAATTTGTGTATATTATTCTGGTTAATCTATGTAAATTAGAAATTTAGAATTTCGTTAGATGCACATTGCACAACCTAAAAACACTTTTCCTTTTCGTTACTTTTTATACTTCTTTACTGTTTTTATCGATCGAACCTTGATGTTTTTTTGTTTAATTTAACATTTGAAAATTTTCTATGCAGTTATCTGGATTTTTTGAAATAAATATACCATAATTTCGAGTTTTTACTACTGCCGTGATTTGGAAAACACCGGTAACTGCAAAAAATCGAAAAATGAGTTTTTTATACCGTTGGAATCGTGACAAAAAAGATACACCTGATTATTAAAATAATTTTTAAAAAAATTTAATAACTTCAAAAATAATTATTGCATAATTTTTGGAAAACACGGACAATTTACAATTTAAAAATTAAGCAAGTTTGAAGCTTTACAATTAAAAATGCTCTCATTTTAATGATCTAAATTTCAAATTTCATCTGTTTGGAAGATTGAGAATGCAAATACAAAAATAATACAAATTATAATTTCATTTTCATGCCAACGGCCATACCACGCTGAAAAACCCAGTTCTCGTCAGATCACTGAAGTTAAGCAGCGTTGGACGCGGTTAGTACTTGGATGGGTGACCATTCAAGAATACTGACAATGAGTGCTGTTGGCACATCGTGGGTGTGGTGAGCCCACACTTGTAGTTATTTATAACTACAAGAAAAACCTAGAAACACTACCCGCATCGGGTAGTGTCACGCCTACCCTGAAAGGGAAATGGTTTAATGGTATATATATAATTTCATGATTGAATAATAGTTTATAATAATTCCATTATTCCATATTCTTTTGCCATGAACGACGTTCCCTCAAATTACGGCAGACCTGTTTTGAGGTCCGTAATTCGCAATTTCAATAATTAATTAACATTTTTAAACAATTTGGGTTGCAGAAATGAAAAGATTATATGCAAATTATTCAAGAACAACAACAATTTCAGAAAATGAGTTAGAATTCGCGATACAACAGTTTTTGTCAATTTTCTCGGCTTCGTTCATTTTACAGTTAACGGTGTTCTTCCAAACGACGGCAGACTACTTTTCAGTACTCCATCCTCTTTTTTACGTTCCCTGTTTGTGTTTTAAACTATTTACATCTTACACGGTAGAAAAAGGAGAAATAAATCATTTGTGCTCATCGGCTCTGTTCAGCCGTTGTGCACTCGTAAATTAGGCTTTCATGGCCCTTAAATCTTCCGTACTTGCCCACCGCGAGTGTAGTAGGTCCCGATATTTTCGAGCAAGTTCAAAGTTAAATCGTTTTCTGTAGACGGTACGATGAATAAAAAATAGGGACTCAATAATTTATTAATAAATAACAATTATAAAAATTTAATATCAGATATTCGTATACGAATTTTTATAAATATTACCTCAAATAAATAATAACTTCCCTTTTTGTAATTATGTATCATGTTTCCCTTTAAGTCATCTAATTCAGCAATCGTTCCAGTTAAAATATTTTCTTCAATTCATCTTTTGTATGAACTTACAAACTTTTTTTATCTTTCCCCTATTCCTCTATTCCCCTCTTTTTCCCTTTTTTTCGTTTTTTCTTTTTCTCGTTCAAGTTATCTAATTTAGCAATCATTCCAGTTAAAACATTTTTTTTTTAATTTATCTTATTCCATTATTATTTCATCTTTTGTGTGTACTTACAAAATTTGTTTCCTTTCCCCTATTGCCATATTCCCCTCTTTTCTCCTTTTGCTCGATTTTTCTTTTTCTTGTTTAAGTCATCTAATTCAGCAATCGCTCCAGTTAAATCATTTTTTTAATTCATTGTATTCCATTATTATTTTTTTCGTTTTTTCGCTTGAATAGTGCGAACGGGATTAATAGAATCCCATAAGAAAATTCAACTATTTTTTATTTAAAAATCATTCTTATTTGTTGAAAAGTCCACTATTATATATTAAAAATGCATATTTCTTGGCTGAAAAAACGGGGTTGTTAAATATGCTACTACGTCCTAAACATTTTTTGTTTTCGGCTTAAATCTCCAATTAAGAAATTTATTAAAAATTAAATTTTGTTGTTGTTAAAAAATCAACTATTCGGTTGAAAAGTCATCTTTGATCTTTGATATTTTCTTTGATAGAAAATTCATCTTTTTTAGTAGATATGTCATCTTTCTTGGTTGAAAACAAACTTCTTTGTTAAAAATTCAATAGTTTTGTAAAAAATTCGTCTTTCTAGCTTGAAAATTCAACTTTTCATCTTTTCGGGTTTAAAAGTCTACAATTATACCTTTAGTTAAAATTATTATTATTTTGTCGAAAAATTAATTATTTTGTTGAAAATTCCACAATTTTGTAAAAAGGTCATCCTTTTGGTTGAAAATACAACTGTTTTGTTGAAAATTCGTCTTATTGGTTTGAAAATTGAAATTATTTTGGTAGAAAATGGAACTATTTGGTTGGAAATGCAACTATTTGATTTAAAATGTTACTATATATTGGTAGAAAATTCAACTATTTAGGTGTAAATTAACTTTTTTGTTGAAAATTCATATTTTTGAGTTGAAAATGTAAGTGTTTTGTAGAAATCTCGTTTTTTAAGTTAAATATCCAACTATTTTGGTTAAAAATTCAACTATTTGGTTGAAAAATCTTCTTTTGGGATTCAAAATTCAACTATTTGGTTACAAATTAACATTTTTGGTTGACAATTCATACTTTTCGATTGAAAATTTTATTGCTTTGTAGAAAATTTGATTTTTTCTTTGAAAATTTATCTCTTTTAGTTAACGACTTAACTCTCATTGAAAATTGATCTTTCTTAGTTAAAAATTCATGGATTCTCTTGAAAATTCGCCATTTTTTGTATAAAATCAATCTTCTTGTTCAAAAATAAACTTTTTAGTTCAAAATTTGTATTTTCGGGTTGAAAATTTAATTATTTTGTAGAAAATTCTTTGTTTTTAAATTAATCTTTTTGGGTTGACGACTCAATTCTTTTGTTGAAAAATCACGTTTTTTGATTGAAATAATTTTTTTTTATTTAATATTGCAATTTTTCATTGAAATATCATTTATTACATTTTTGATTGAAAATTCATATTTTTTGGTTGAAAATTCAACTACTTGGTCGAGAGTTGAACTACTTTCCTAAAAATTAATGTTTTTGGTTGAAGTTTCATCTCTTTGGTTGAAAATTATTTTTTTCAGATAAAAATATATTTTTTTAATTTAAAATTTAACTGTTACATTTTTGTTTCAAAATTGATCTTTCTTAGTTAAAAATGTAACTACTTGGTTGGAAATTCATGTATGTTGTAAAAAATTCGTCTTTTTGGTAGAAAATAAATGTTCTTGTTTGAAAATTATTTTTTTAGTTGAAAATTTAACAATGTGGTTAAACGGAAAAAATTTATCCGTGAAGAAGTCACGAACTTGTAGCTAGGTCTCGGATACGAGATAAAAAAATGGAACATTAAATCCTTATTTCTATGAGAAATATATGGATAAATTTCGAAGTTTCTTACGAACAGTTCGAATTTCCTACGAACAGTTCCTGAAAATTTCAGACTGAAATAAAAAGAAGAAAAATTTAATTTTACGATTTAATTTTATATTAATTTATAAATTCGCAACTCAGAAGATTCGAACCCTCAAAGACTGTTGACTCGCCAGTTTCTAAACATAAACCAGGAGTGCGTAAACACGCGCAGCCATCGAGGCCAAACAAAATAGGTATTATAAAACTTCTAGCCACTCATCCGACGAGCTCGTGGCACACATACGAGCGCACACACGCACCGCGCGTTTGGGAGAGTGTGTGTGTGGGCCACGTACAGGCGAACCTACTTTCGAGTTCCCAGATTTGTCGGGCAAACTCGTGAGTGCTCTGAGAATCTTTTCCCCATCACTCGTAATATTTTTGTAATTATTCACGTAAAAAAAAGTGATGAACCGTTTCAGAATTTTCACATCGAGTTCGTCAATCTTTCTCAAAGTTCGCAGGTTATTTACGAAAATACATAAATATCCGATGAATTTTTCTCATATCGGAGACCTAGCTACTAGTTCGTGACTTTTTTACGGATAAATTTTTTCCGTGTAGAATCGCTTGAATGTTAGAAATGCACCTATTTTGTTGTAAATTATTCCCCTTCTTTTCCTGAAGAATCACCCTATTTTGAGAACATTTTGAGCCGTCAAGTCTGAATAACTTATCTTCGTTTCTCTCTTGTCAGTTGCATTTTGCATTTCTCTCTGTACTCTCTATTGTCAATGTCTCTCACTAAAATGTCTCGCATATTGTGCACAACATTCATTTCCTTAACACCTCTTCTCCCTGAACACAATTTCAGTAAGAACAGACAATAAATTTCCTTATGTGACACTCGTCAATTGTACTAAACTCAAAATCCTTCTTCGTCTGTCATAAACCGTGACAAGAGAAAAAAACAGTGAACTCTTCGTCTGGCGCCTACACAAGATTGACGGTACACGTGCGGATTTACGTTTTTCTTCCCACGCATAATGTCCCGAACCCTGATAATAATTTCTCATTTCATTTAGAAAAAAAATTTCATTTTGGTACAGTCGCTTTTTCGTTTTTCTACAGAGGCCCTTTTGTAGAGGAGTAATTAAATAGCGTTCCTTGGTATTAAACATCGCCGTTTTCGAATCATTATGAGCCCAGTAAAATTTTCGGCACGCTCGAAGATGAGCACAAAGCCTTCTTTATTCGACTGCATATCAGCTTTATGAAATAATAAATTCTAAGGGCGGACATCGGTTCTGGTTTTCGTTTCACCTCCTGCTGCGTTTTCGGACTACGGTGGAAAATTGAGGGGAGTATAATCCCGTATATTCTAATAAGTGTCTAATTTTGGTGCAGGGTAACCAATCTCTAAAAATAATTTTAAACAACATTTAATTTAATTACACTTGTAATTATTATATAGGGCGTCTGTAGGTAGTTTTATTACATCAAGGGGGAAGTGGCGTTTTTTTCCCTACTTGATCATTTTTATTTGCTGTGAATATCTATAGTTTTTCGATTGCCGAGCTATAAGGGGATTTATTTGGATCTGGCTTTTCGGGGGGTCAGATTTACGGCCAAACGGTTGAATGCTTAGCTTTAATTTTTGTGCATACATATTCTAAATAGTATTCTCTTTTTTACGTCAACGAGATTTTTGAGTAAAATTGTTTCTATTTTGTTTAAAAATTAAAAAAGGGCATTTTTAATGCGCCTGGGAAAGGAAACCTTGCAGGCAGGGCGTCTGATGGTAAGCAAGTTTTCACGTATCCATGGTTCCCTCAAAAGTTATTGGCACTGCACTGCAGTAGTGGATTTGTGGCTATCCTACTAGGTTGCACTTTTTTAATTTTTAAACAAATAAGAAACAACTTTACTAAAAAGTCTCGTTTACCTAAAAAAAGAGAATAATATTTAGAATACGTATGTACAAAAATTAAACCTAAGCATTCAACCACTTGGCCGTGAAATCTGACCCCGCAATGCCGGATTCAAATAAATCCCCTTAAATAGTGAATTTCAATTAAAGTTACAATTTTCAAGATTAGTATCTAATTTATAGAGCTTTTGTATTTATAAAAGAATCATTTCAGAATATTAGGGAGACACTGTAGTCGTGTGGACTAAGTCGTTGCTTAATAAATCCACTCTCAGCTTGTCGGGGGTTCGAATCCCCGTACTTATGGTTATTTTTAATTGCATATACAAATATTAATTATTTTGAAAATTTTGATTTATGACCTTGTCTGCTGCACAAAGTACATTTTTTATTAAGCTAAATTTTTTCTAACTCTTCCAAAATGAATAAATTTTGATTGTAAACTATCAAAGTTACAGAACTTTTAAAAATGGTAAAACTTGAAATTTTTGTATAATTTTAAATTGTAAATTGTCAAAAATAAAATTCTTCAATTTTAAAGATTTGCAATTTAATGTTTTGTAATTTTGAAGAGTTACGATTGAAAATTTTTGAATCTAATAAATATAGAGTTACAAACTATTTAATTTTCAGGATTTATATTTTTAAGGAATGCAATTTGGAACATTCTTTTCGAATAGCTCAATTTTGAAGATTTTTAATTGAAAAAAGATCTATAATAAAACTTGTTAAATTTAATGATTTTGAAGATCACAAGTCAAGTTTCCAATTCTAAATCTTTCAAATTGAAGAAATTTCTAATGTAAATCATCAACATTACAAGATTTGTAATGCTAGAACTTAAAACTTGCATAAGTTTTAATTGTAAATATTCACAATTAAAAACTCTTCAATTTTAAAGATTAACAGTTCAAAGTTCTATAATTTTAAAAAGCTACAATGGAAAATTCTTGAATTTTTAAAATATGCAATATTGCAAATTATTCAATTTTTTATTTTGAAATAAAATTTTGAAGCTTTTCAAGGATTTTGAAAGGTTTTCAGATAATACATTTTTTTCTTAAGCTTCTAGGGAAAATTGTAATTGATTTTTTATTTTTTAAAAATAATTTTAATATTTAAAAGATTTTAAAACATTCCATATGATTTCCTAAAATTTCGCAAAACAATGTAGAAGATTTTAAAGGAAAATTGTTCAATTTTGCAAGATTGAAAAATTTTAGAAAAACTTCGAATAAGTTTAAGAGATATTTAGGAGTTTAAAACAATATACAAAAACAATTTAAAATTTAAAAAGATGTAGATTTTCGAATACTGAACAAATTTATAAGCTTTTTAAGAATTTTAAAATGTTTCAAGTGAATAAACGAATTTTCTTAAGATTTCTGGCAAAAATTCAAGTGATTTTTTATTTAATAAAATTTATTTCACGAGAATATTTAAAAAGATTTCAATTTTTTTCAAAAATTGAGGAAAAATTTGAATCATTTTAAAAGGTATTTAGAATTTCGTACAACATTTCAAAAATAATTAAAAATTTGAAAAGATTTCTCAAAACTAAAAACAAAATGTAGATTTTTGAAGATTTCGAAATAATATTTTGAAGCTTCTTAAAAATTTGCAAACGTTTCAAGATAATAAAAGAATTTTCTTAGGATTCCTGGGAATATTTTAGATGAGTCTTGGTTTTTAAAAATTAATCTTAAGAGGTTATTTAAAAACAATTTAAAAAATTAAAAAAGTTTTCCAAAATTGTCGAAAACGAATTCGGAAGATTTTAAGACAATTTTAGGAATAATTAGAGTCTCTTTTTTTAAATGCTGTAAAATAAAAGAAAAATTCCTCGAAAATTTTCTAGATACTTTTTCATCGTATCTGAAATCTTCAAAAATCTTTTTCAATTTTCTCGAGAAACCTAGAAAAATTATATTTATATAACCTTAAAGCAAATAAATAAAGAAACTTAAAAAATAAATAGTTATTGGAAATTTTGATTCTTTAATCAAAATTATTTTTCCTTTCGAATTATAATTTGCCTAACATTTTTTTTTCTTTCTTTACTGAAAAATGTTCTTGGTTGAAAATTGTACTTCATGATTAAAAATTAAAAAACTTCGTTAAAAATTCACTTGTTTGGTTGCAGATTCATCATTTTATTTAAAATTCATCTCTTTGATTGAAAATGTTGAGGATTCAACTAATTTGTCGAAAATACTTTTTTTTGTAAATTAAATTGTTTTTTATTCAAAATGAAAGTCTTTGCGGATTTAAATATCAACTATTAAATTTTTCGTCAACAATTCATTCTTTTTGGTTGAAAATTCAACTACTTGGTTAAAAGTTGAACTACTTTGTTAAAAAGTCACTTTTTTGTAGAAGATTAATTCTTTTAGTTGAAAATTCGTATTTTTTGGTAGAAAATTAATCTTCTTGTTAGAATTTTATGTATTTGGTTGAAAATTAACTTTTTAGTAGAAAAATTCGTCTCTTTTGGAAATCTTTAGTTTCTTTTGGTTAAAAATGCAAAGGAGAGACACCTGATCTTGAAAATCTTTCTCCGCTGATTTGTCACATAATAAGACATGCAACCAATGGCAAAGATTCTCGGTATTCTTATTTAAAAGTGCTCCAGCGGATGTTGCAAACGTCCGCTTCTCTTATTGACGATAAAGTGTAAATGCTCTCTTTGCACGTGGATAAAGGCTAGGGCACACATGAATACGTTTTGCACGTTTACATTCATTTATACATATATTGGTTGACTGCTCTTTCTTTGTATGCGCCTGACACTTAGGGCAAACGTTGTATAGAATATGACCGTAAAATGCTAATTGCAACCGCGAGCATTCTGAACTCTTAGTCCCGCTATGGCGGAATAAAATTTCATCCAGTCGAATCTTCAAAATAAATATTTTAACAAAAATTTTAGAACTTCCTTATGGAAAATTAGTCAAAATAGGCACCGCGCCTATAAGAAAGGGTTTCGCAGCCTATTAAGACGTTAATTAATTCGTTCAAACCTCCCCCTCCAATAATTTCCCTCCCTTACTCCCCCTACTTGCCCCTCTCCTCTCATATTTCTCCTCTCCTCACTTCATCCTTTGCAACTTCTCTCTTCCTAAACTTCGTCCTCCTCTACTTCCCCCTCTCCTGGTTTCCCCAGCTAACCCTTCCTTACTGTACTTCCCTTCCCCAGCCATCACTATCCCTCCCCTACTCACCTGTACTACCCTACCAGCTCTCCCTTCACTTCCAATCATTTCCCCTACTTCCCCTCCCTAATTTCCCCTCAATTCCTCTAATTTTACCTCCCCTCATTTTCCCTGCTTCTCCTCCGCTCATTTCCCCTCACTTCGCCTCTCCACCTCTTCTATATACCCTCCCTCCTTACCCCCTACATCCCCCTTATTTCCTCTCACTCCCCTACTTTCCTACCCTCATTTCCCATCCAGGAAAAGTCAGGGAATTTTGTTGGTCAGGGAAAGTCGGGGAAGAGTCAGGGATTTTGAAAAAAATGAGTCCCTTTTTTCAAAACACTTTTTAGTCACTTTTTTAGATGAACATATCACTTTAGTCTTTTTCTTTCCATAAATTAACCCATAGGTTGACCGCTATTTATATATTTCTGAATTTTCTTGAATTCTTTTCAAATCTTTTTTGGAGGCGTTTTTAATAATTCCAAAGAATTTTCAAGAGCTTTAAAAAGTTTCCAGGGATTTCAAAGGATTTGAAATGTTTCATGATATTTAAAAAGATTTCAAGAAATTGTGAATAGATTCAAATCATTTAAAGGGATTCTAAAGGATTTCAAACATTTTAAGGTATTTTTCAACATTTCAAGGAATTTTCAAGAGCTTTACAATGTTTCAAAGGATTTGAAACATTTTAGGATATTTTAATAGATTCCAAGACATTTTCAAGAGATTAACAATTTTTCAAGGAATTTCCAAGGATTTTAATGGTTTTAAGGAATTTAAAAATATTTTACGGGCGTTTAAAGATTTCAAAAGATTTTGAAAGATTTCCGAGGGTAAAATATCCAAGGATTTTAATGATTTTAAGGGATCCTAAAAGCTCTCAAGGTATTTTAATACATTTTCCAGGATTTCATGAAACATCATAAGATTTCATGTAATTTCACGGGATTTTATAATATTTTAATAGACTTCAAAAAATCTATTAACAAGATTTGAGGGCTTTCCAAGATTTCAAATATTTTCAAACTTACAAAATATTTAAAAAAACGTAAAGATCTGAGGATCTTTTAAAAGATTATAGGGATTTTTTAATTGATTTCAATAATTTGAAGAGATTTCAAAGAATTTTGAAGATTTTCGGGTATTTTTCAAAATACCAAGAAATTTTCAAATGCGTTGAAAAATGTCAAGAGATTTGCAAAGATTTTAAAAATTTGAAGTATCTTAGGGTATCAATAGATTGAAATAATTTGGAGTGATTTTAAAATATTTAAAAGATTTTAATTTTTTTCAATTCCAAGAAATTTTCAACAGTTTAAAAAATTTCAAGGGATTTAAAAAGATTTCAAAGGGTTAATAATATTTCAGGATATTTTTTTTAATTCCAGCGAATTTTCAATTGATTTCAGTAATTTAGTGGTATTTCAAAGGATTTGAAGTATTTTATGGTATTTTAAAAGATTCGAAGGCATTTTAAAGAGTTTTAAAAAGTTCCTAGTGATTTCAAAAGATTTCAAAGGATTCAAAATATTTAAAAATATTTTAAGGGATGATATAAGATTTCCTAGAATTTCAATGATTTTAAGGTATTTTAAAAGCTTTTAAGATATTTTGTTAAATTTTCCAGGATTTCCTGGAAATATCAAATTTAATAGAATTTGACGGTATTTTACAATATTTTAATGTATTTAAAAGAATTTATTCACAAGTAGTGCGGAATTTCGTAGGTTTTCAAAGACTTCAAGAGATTTTTAAATATTTTTTTCAATCCATTGGAATTCATTTGGAATTCACCCTGAATTATTTTTAATTTATCCTTAATTTTTTTAGATTCGTTCGAATTCTTCTAAATGCACTCAATTCTAGTCAATTCAATGATTTTTTAAATAGTTTTTGTTGAATTCATCTTGAAGTCTTTTACAAGCACCTCGAATTCTTAAGGATTTGGTCAAATTGTTTTGAATTCCCGTGAATTTTTCTGGACTCTTTTTATATTTACTGAATTCAATGTATTTTTAAATATTTTTCAATTGTTTTCAATTCACTTGATTTTTTTTAATTCCCTGTGATTTTTTATGAATTTAATTTGAATTCTTCTACACGGAAAAAATGTATCCGTAAAAAAGTCACGAACTAGTAGCTAGGTCTCGGATATGAGAAAAATTCATCGGATCTTTATGTATTTTCGTAAATAACCTGCGAACTTTGAGAAAGATTGACGAACTCGATGTGAATATTCTAAAACGGTTCATCACTTTTTTTTACGTGAATAATTACAAAAATATTACGAGTGATTGGGAAAAGATTCTCAGAGCACTCACGAGCTTGCCCGACAAATCCGGGAACTCGAAACTAAATTCGCCTTTACGTAGCCCACACACACACTCTCCCAAACGCGCGGTGCGTGTGTGCGCTCCTATGTGTGCCTCGAGCTCGTCGGATGAGTGGCTAGAAATTTTATAATACCTATTTTGTTTGGCCTTGATGGCTGCGCGTGTTTACGCACTCCTGGTTTATGTTTAGAAACTTGTGAGTCAGCAGTCTTTGAGGGTTCGATTCTTCTGAGTTGCGAATTTATAAATTAATATAAAATTAAATCGCACAAATAAAATTTTTCCTCTTTATATTTCATTCTGAAATTTTCAGGAACTATTCGTAGGAAATTCGAACTGTTCGTAAGAAACTTCGAAATTTATCCATATATTTCTCATAGAAATAAGGATGTAATGTTTCATTTTTTTATCTCGTATCCGAGACCTAGCTACAAGTTCGTGACTTCTTCACGGATAAATTTTTTCCGTGTAATTTCCCTTAAATTCCTCTAAATTCAATCCAATTTCACTGCAACCACTGGGATTTTTTAGGTCACTTTTCCCCTTTTTTAAAGCCCCGCAGAGTAATAAATTAAAAATATATAAATAAATTTAAAATTGTTTTATTCCATTTATAAAAGATTCTATTAAAAACGTTACAAGATTAGAATTTTGGTCTTCAAATATTAGTGGCCAGTGAAAATAAAAAATTAAAGTCATGGAATTATGAATATGAAGTTTTGCGGCCACCCTGTTAATTGAGCAAACTTTTATTTATTTATTTAATAAATTTATAAATTTTTATATTTTATTCATATTCATTTTAAGATTGATAAATATTTAAATTTCAAAAATGTCCACAATGTTATTCATGTTGTCCCCTAAAGATCATGGAGCACTTCACAGAATCCGTTAAATTTGCCATTTTCGAGCCAAGCAAGTTTAACGATCTGAGAAAGTGCCTCGATAAATTAAACAGAAACTAACCTCTAGAAAGAATTCTCTTCTAATATGAAATCTCACGGGAGCAACTTTTAAGCTGGGTGTGTAACTTTATAATCAATACAATCTTCTACTTGGCTATTTGCGAATTCCCGTGTTGCTTATTTCAGCAACACTTTCATTCCGTAACGCCGCTCCGACACTGGTCGCTGATTAATCTCTCTAGCAATCACCCCAGGCAAAGTGCTTCACAAAGTCATAGATAACACAAAAATACCAGAACAAAAATTGCATTACACAAACATGATATCTTTTCGATAAAATATTGTATCTCTCCAATTTACGATAATATTTTCAGCATTGGAATCGCAATAAAAAAAATTTGCACAAAATTCGGACGCTGATGAAGACGTCTTTGAATCTGTTAATTGGGCCGGGCTTTGCAAGATTTGAGTAATATTTTCAGCAGGGTAGGTAGATCATCGCTTAAAAAGAGGGAATAAAAAAAAAGAAAAACTGGTAAAAAAGCCGTAACGAGATCTTGAACGACCGGCTGGCACGAATCCTGCTTCTTTGTCGCGGAATGGGCGTCGACTCCTTTTTTTTCCCCGCGACCCTTTTCAGCTTTCCTTTTGGCTCTTGGATCCGCATCTCGGTCTTCGACTGAGTATGCAAGAATACGTGAATGTATGGTAGTCACGGCACTTTGAAGACAGAACACGTGTGGTTGCACGTCACACGGGGATCGCAAAATCCACACGCAGGAAATTGGCGTCTAGCCGTCGTTTTCGCGACTACATTACACATACAGGGTTGCCCCCTTCACATATTTTAACTCGGAAGCCACTTTAATAGTATCAAAATACGCTCGGCCTCAAGGAGGAAATACTTCTTTTTTTATACCAACTTCAAATAATTTTAAATTTTGAAGGTTTCTGCTTGCAAGCCCGGTAGAAATGTATTTTCACAGTAAAATAATAATCAAAAATATTAGTCCAAGGTGTTGCCGTCCCCTAATCCCCCTCCCCTCCCATAATTGCGCTCCTATCACTTCCATTTCCTTCCCCTACTTTTCCCTTCCCTACTTCTCCCTTCCCCGTACTTCTTCCACTCCTCCTCGCCTTACTTCCCCTATTGCCCGTTCCCATATTTACCTTACTTCTCCACCCCTCGCTTCTCCTACTTTCCCACCCATTACCCCATCTACATCCCCTACGCCTACTTTACCTCACTTCTACATTCCCTTCCCTCACTCCCTATACTTCCCCTAACCATACTTCTCTAAACCTCATTTCCCTCACTTCATTGTACCTTGTACCATATGTGTCATTCCATAAGAAAAGGTACCACTTTGTTGGTATGGTCTCTGCTTACTACCTCGCTAGAAATGTATTTTCACAATACAATAATAGTCAAAAAAATTAGTCAAAGCCTTTCGTAGCCTATTAAAAATTTAATTTAGTCGTTCAAATCTCCTCTCCCATACATGATTTCCCCTACTCCACTCCCTTTCGCCTACTTCACCCTCCCCTCCCACAATTTCCCTCCTATCACTCTCTTCACCCGTCCTGTAAATTCCCCTCTCTAACTCTCCTCTGCTTCCCGTCCCCCTGCTTTGCCTACTTCCCCTTCCCTCATTTCTCCTCACTTCATTGAACTATATTTGTCATTCCATAAGAAAAGGTGCCACTTTGTCGGCAAAAAAGGATTCCGTAGTCTATTAAGACGTTAATTAAGTTGTTCAAATCTCCCCCTCTTATACTTGTCCTCCTTTTCTCCCTCTCTTTTCTCCTACTTCCCCTCTGCTCCCATAATTTCCCTCCTTCCCTTCCTGTAACATCCCTCTCCGCACTTTCCTCCGCTACTCACCCTCACTTCCATATTACCCCTCCCCACCCTTTCACTCCTTTTCCCGTTCTTCCCGTACTCCCCCTCTCTTCACTTACCCTATTTTCCGTCCCCTCATTTACTATTTATTTTTTAGGTTCATTTGTTTTTATGGCTATATAAAATATAATTTTCCTACGAATCTTGAGAAAATTCAACAAGATTTTTGAAAATTTCAGATATGTCAAATCAACATTTCAACAAAAAAGTTAATCTTCAAATATTTGAATTCATCCAAAAAAGACAAATGTTCAAGAAAATAGTTGAATCCTCAACCAAAAAAGATTATTTTTCAACTTGTTGTATTTTTAACGAAAAAAACATCAAATATTTTCCAAAACAGACGAATTTTCTACAAAGAAGTTTAATTTTTTAACCCAAAAATATGAATCTTCAACGACAAAATTAATTTTTACCAAATAATTGAATTTTCAACTAAATGCATGATTTTTCTATCAAGAAGAAAAAAAGACAAATTTTCAACTAAAAAATCTACTTTTGACCAAGAAGTTTTATTTTCAATCAAAAAATAAGAATTCCCAACAAAAAATGTGATCGTTGATATTTCAATCAAAAATTTTTTTAATTTTAAATCAAAACTAGTTGAATTCATAAAAAAAAGTTCAACATTATAGTTGAATCCACAAGAAACAAGATGAATTTTCAACCAAGAAGATTAATTTCCTGATAAAAAAGACAAATTTTCAACAATGGTTATATTTTCAAACAAAGAGATGAATTTTGAACTAAAATGATGAATAATAATTGATAATTATATTTAAAAATATTTTTAATTTGAAATCAAAAAGATTTGAATTCATCCAAAAAGACCAATTTTCAACAAAATAGTTGAAGCCTCATCCAAAAAAGATTTTAATTTTGAACGAAACATTTGAAATTTCAATGAAAAAAAGGTGAAATTTCTACCAAAAGAAATAAATTTTCAAACCAAAAAGTCGAATTTCTGACGCTTGAAAAAAATTTAAGAATATTTCATAAATGTTCTGAAATCTTTCAAATAAGTTTTAAAATATTTTTAATCTCTTTAAAATTCCAATAATTCCTAAATATTTGTTAAACTACCTGGAATTATTCCGAAAATTGTTTTAAAATCTTCCCGATTCATTTTCGATAATTTTATAACTCTTTTGTAATGTTTTATAATCTTTTTAAATATTCTCTATAGAAGAGCATTTTTTTATTAACTTGTAACCTTTCAAAAACTTTCAAGTATATTTTAAAATGATTCGAATTCTTCCTAAAACTGAAAAAATTCTGCAAAATTAAAAAAATTGCGTTCTAATCTTCCAGATTCATGTTTGATAAATTTGGATTTTTTTTTTGATTTTTGAATTATCGAAGTATTTTAATTTTCAGGAAAAAATGTGTAACACTTTGAAATTGTACTGTAATGGTTTGTGTAATGGAAAATTTAAAAATGGAAACCTAATTCATGTGAATGGATGGAAATAACTTCTATTTCCAAGCGCTTGAAATAGAATAATTGAAATTTTTCAATCTCTGAAACTTAAGCAGCTTCATATTCGAATTTTTGAAATTTTGGAAAAATATTGTAAACTTTAAAAGTGAATAATAAAAAATATATATAATTGGAATCCTAAAAATTTAGAGTATTTCAAACTTAAACATTTAAAAACTAGTAGAATTTCAAATTGAAATGCTCATTGATCATTTATTTAGCCAAATCTTGTTCTAAATTGAACAATTGAATTGGAAAAAATAATTTCGCCTTCACTATAATCAACATTTAAAGGCGAATTTGAAATGAAAATCATAATTATCAGTTTTGCTAATTTTAAATTCCAGTTTAAAATTCTCTACATTGTACGAACAAATTACAAGTGTTTGCACTTGGCGAGACACTTGGTAATAAATTTAATATACCCTTAAATGACACTTCCCCTAAAGATTGTATCTCTAAATGACGTCACTTATTTTCAGGCAGTTTAACCCTTCTTGCTTCCTTAGTCACGTTTTTCCCAGCCCCTTTAATGTTCAATACCTGACGTCATTTAGGGTCGAAACTGACTGTCACTCGTGAATTAACCATGGAAACTTATTGGCATTCCAAGTATTTGCCTCAGAAATTGAGTTACAGCGCCATTAAGTTATCTCATTAAAAAAAAAGTGAGCTGAAGAACATAAACATGTGAATCACACATAAAAATCTAGTTTTGCAATATTCTTAAGCGGGAATTTCCACTTAGTATGGAAGCAAACATTAAAAAACTTGGAAGCAAACACTTATTCTCGTTTAAATTAATTAAACATTAATATTGTAGGGATCAGAGTCCATCGACTTTTTTTATCTAATCCCCTTTTTCCTCTTCAATTTGAAAAATCTCCTAATACATCTAAAATCAAGAATTTTCACCCAGTTTTCCCCTTTTCAAGATGCTTTAAAAAGTTTCAAAGAAATTATTTTTATTGGTACCAGCTTCAAATATTTCCACAACAAATTTTCTACCAAAGAGATGAATTTTTAACTAAAATGCTAAATCTTCAACCGAAAAAAATTAACTTTCATCAAAGTATTTCTAATTTTAACAAAGTAGTTAAATTTTCAACCAAAAAAGATGAATTCGCAAGAAAAAATGTGCTAGTTGACATTTCAACCAAAAAAGATTTCAATTTAAATAACAAACAAATGAATTTATCCAAAAAAGATGAACTTTCAACAAAACGGTTGAATTTTTAAACCAAAAATAGTAATTTCCAACAAAAAAGTTAATCTTTCAAGCAAAAAAGGTTTTGCAGTCATGAAAGACCAAAAATTGGAACCAAATTGTTGAATTTTCAAGTCAAGTTGAAAAGACGAATTTTCTACCAAACAGTTAAAATTTAACATAAAAGTTAATTTTTAATCAAGCATTTGAATTTTCTACCTAATTGTTAAATTTTCAAGCAAAAAACACGAATTTTCTACAAAACAGTTTAAGTTTTAGAACAAAAAGGTACATTTTCAACAAAAAAGTTAATTTTCAGCAAAAAAAAACAAATTTTCATCAAAATAGTTAAATTTTCAGCCGAAAACCATTCTAAACAAAAAAGATTTCAATTTTAATTAAAAAATAATTGAATTTATTAAAAAAAAGAGTTTTCAACAAAATGGTTGATTTTTCAACCAAACGGTTCATATTTCAAGCAAAAAATATTAAACTTCAATTTTCTAACAAATTGTAAACTTTTCAAGTCAAAACAGATTAATTTTGAACCAAACAGTTGCATTTTTTACCGAAAAGAAGAAATTTACACCAAAAGAGACAAATCTTCAACCAAAAAAGAATTTTCAGTCAAGAAACAAAAGAAGGATGACTTTTTAACCAAATTGTTGAATTTTCAACAAAGTAATGACATTTTCAACCAAACAATAAAATTTTTACCCAAAAAAGATGGATCCTCAACCAAAAATATAATAGTAGACTTTTCAACCAAGAAGAAGAAAAAATAAATATGTAGCACTTTTGACTCATTTTGAATACTTTTAAAATCTGTAATAAAATGTGTATTCGAAACATTTGTTAGCTTCATAATTTTGTTATTTTTGTGAATAAAAATGTTTTTAATTTTAGCTTTTTAAACTATAATCTTTTTTTAGCTGAAATTAATGAAAATTATCAATAAGTCATTTTTGTGTTTTTAAAATTATTTCTTTCCAGCTTACTTAGAAAAAAACGTTGAACGACTCGGCTTTCTTTACTGAAAAGAATATATTAGACAAAAATTGAGGAGAATGGGGAATAAAAATATATCTATACTATAAAACTACATTTAAAAAAAATTCAAATATGAGCATTTTTCAATTTTTTTGTTTATCTATTTTTCAATCTTTGATCTTCTACAATGTTTTTCTGATATATTTTCATCGCCTTTTTTTGCTAAAAATTGAACTATTGAACCCCTATGATCCCTGATATTCCGAGTTGAGACAAACCCTTTTATTTGAAAATCGGGATATTCTCGTCATGGGAAGTCTGGAGGAGTGCATCGTAGAGAAATGAAATGCGCCGCCGGTCTGAGGAACTTGCCGTCAGGGGCGCTGAGTGTTCAGTAGGAAAAAGTCGACACTCAGATAGTCGTGAATCCGTTCGGCAAGAGGTTGTCGATAGCCTCCCGCTCTCGCGATCGTGCATGCTTTTCGCCCTTTTAAACAAAAAAATATGTATATGAAGGCCAAGAAAATATAAAGAAAAGTTTTTTTTTTTCCGAAAAAGTTAATAGTTTATGTGAAATTACTCTATGTAAACATAGATCATGGTGTTAAACTACTGTATAAAGGTGAAATGTCAGTGAAACATAATTCAGTGTCACTTTGAGTTTAAGAAACAAAAAAACCGGAACAAAATTGGTTTTGTTATTTAAAAAACAGTGAGTGTATGGTGAGTGTGAAGAAGAAATACCTTGTTTTTAAAGAAAGGGAAGAGCAGGGTGCAAAGGAAAGTGAAGACTTGCAGTGATTTGTTGTCAGTTAAGAGTGTCAACCCTGACACCTTGTTGCATCCACGTGTTTGTGACTCGAATCCATCGTTGGAGTGTTTACGATATTTCACTCCTGGAGTTATATCCTCAGGAGCCATTGATCCGACAGTCGGGGAAAGAGATATTATCCCTTTCCTACGTTCTCACGATCAGCCAAGCGCGAAGACGACCTTTTCACTCGTCTATCTCCTAAGCACGAGCATCCGCGGATCAGGAGCAAACAGTGTTAAATGAGTGTTAAAACGATCCGTAAAGGTGCCACATCTTACGCCAAGCTAACGGAAATTTTTATATAAATCATCAACTTGTAGACAGATTAATAATTGTTATCAGAGTAGACAATTATGAACGAACGTAACTGATAAGAGGGAAGAACGTGAAACGAGGTCCTTTTTCTTCCAAATTTTCCACTCCTAGAGATGTAAGTTCTTCAGAAACTAAAGATGTTGGGAGTGGAGAACCAGGATGACTCTCCAAAAAGGAGGTCCACCTTCTACGTCTCCTTAGATGGAGAGTCCCGCCAAGTCACGAAACTCCCCAAAACTGTGTCCCTGGATCCCGATAAATACTCCTGCAACACCTTCCCTATAGGTACGACCAAAATACCCAACGCACACTTGACCCGGACTATGAGTAATCATGATACCTTGACTAATGGTGTTGCTGAGAAAAAATGTGGGGTCGAGTCTCGTGGCAAGGTTCAGTCTTTGACGAGGATCTTCGAGGCTTCGAAAGAGGAGGGCCCCGAGCAGAAGAAGAAGGTGGAGAGAACCAGGTCCTTCAAGACGATAGAGAGGTTTCAGAGCCGGTTCACCGGGCGGAAAGATGCTGGGAGAAAGGACAACAGACTGAATAACACTATACCCTGTATCGATACTGAGAATAGTGAAGTTAGACGCAAATCTAGAAATGAGGATAAATGTAGAAGTGATGAAAAGTGTAGAAATGAGGAAAAGTGTAGAAGTGAAGAGAAGTTTAGGAGTGAGGAGAAATCTAGGGATGAGGTTGAGAGGAGGGCAGTGCCGAAGATCAAGTCCAGGACGAGGGAGTCCAGGTCGATCCTTGAACAGACAGTTACGAAGCAACATAACAATAATAATAATACTACCTTTGCGAATCTGATAAGAAGGACTCATAGCACGAAGTTAACTAGAAGCACTAGTGCTTTGGTGAGGCCAGCAAGGCACAACACTACTGGTAGCAGTGGTGATGACTCAGCCAATCATGTCGATTTCAGAGGTGATAATGAGAAGGAAATCCTTGAGGATTCGATTGGCCGGAACGAGTGCCCGGAAGGATGTGCTTTCGAGGAAACCGACATCGATGGCGGCGTTCATTCAGGTGAATAATCTTCAATCGCGCCAGAGATGGTTAATGATGTGGAACGAAGATAGTGTGGTTGTTTGTTTTTTAATTATTTTGTTGGCCCTCCTGATGAATCTCATCGTTTCGGTAAGAGACTGTCCATAAACTGCGTCACCAATTTTTGGATATTTTTGCCCATCATCCTCCACCTGTACCCCCTCGTACAACGTAGCCCAAAGTTCTCTAAAAATTGGGGAAATTGGTAATTTTTCACGAAAATAGGGGAATAAATTATTTTAAATAAAGATAATGTAAATGCCATATTGAATTCAATATGAAACACTTTAAATTCGTAAAATTTCAAGTCGAAAAAAGTCCAAAAAAATATACAAAATTAATTTTTAACCAAGCATTAGCAACCAAAAAATTAAAGTTTCAAGCAAAAAAAAAGAATTTTCAACAAATTGTATCTAAAATATGGATTTTCAATCCAAAAGAATCAATTTTTAACACAAAAGTTAACATTATTAAAATACTTAAATTTTCAATCTGCAAAGATGCATTTTCAAACAAATGGTCGAATTTTCAGACAAAAAAAAGGTTAAAACTCAACCAAAAACAGTTGAATTTTTAAACCAAAGACACATTTTTTATAGGACACTTGCATTTTCAATCTGAAAATTTGAATTTTCAACAAAAAAGTTCATTTT
Source organism: Andricus curvator (assembly GCA_932195095.1). Taxonomy (NCBI): domain Eukaryota; kingdom Metazoa; phylum Arthropoda; class Insecta; order Hymenoptera; family Cynipidae; genus Andricus; species Andricus curvator. The sequence continues at coordinate 212,794 of CAKNYM010050680.1, forward strand.
TTACCATGAAAGATGACTTTTCTACCATAAAAGATGAATTTCCTACCAAACTACGAATTTTCAACCACTTGAATAAAACGAACATAAATGAATTTTCACCGAAATAGTTGAATCCTGAGCCTAATAGATTTCCATAATAAATTTCGAAACAAAAAAGTTCAACTTTCAATCAAAGAAATGAATCTTGAAAATATGAATATTTAATAAAATAATTACATTTTTAACCAAATAGTAGAATTGTTAACCAAACGAGATGTATTCCGAACAAAAAATGTAATAGACAAAGAATTTCCAACCAAAACCAGTTGGATTTTCTTATTGGGTTCTATAAATTTACTTCGCATTTAAGCGAAAAATTGAGAAAAAGGTCAAATTTCTTGAAAGCAGAGAAAAAAGAAGAATTTTTGAAAAAAAGATTTTCAAATTTATTAAGTTATTATTGAACTATACTGTTGCAGGGCAAATCATTTTTCGCCAAATTCGCAAATTTTGTTCAATTTATCATCAGGAAACGTACTAAATATTATCTAAGTTCGAAACGTTACTTACACTGACCCCCCTCCCCCTGTTACAAACCGTGGTTTTTGGCGTGACCCCTTCCCTCCAGCCTCAAATTGGTAACGTAGTTCATGGATGGCTAGGTTTTGGGTTTTGTACTTTCTGTAAGTTATGACTAAAAAAAGCACAATTTCTGGTCGTCTATGGTTCCATCTTTGAAACGTTCAGGGCAAAAAGTTAGAACAAAGTCATTCCAAAGTAGAACACTGTTGAGATAGACTCGCATTTAAATTGCCATAAGAACATGCTTTCTGTAACACTAAGAACAATTTTCTAATAGATTTTGGGTCTTGTACAATTATGTCTATAGATTTTGATGAAACAAAACAAACACTTTTTGGTAACGGTAAAACGATAATGTGTGTTTTTTTTATACCGAACCCTTGCCCCCGAAAATAATGGACCTATCCTATATTACCATAACTTTTGGTGTCACAATCCATTTATCGATCTTTGAAACGTTCAGTGCTGAAAATTCGGACAAAATGTTTCCAAAGTAGAAAACTATTGAGATAGACTCATTGCAATTGCCGTAAGAAAATGCTTTCTGTAAGAGTACAAACAAGGCTCTAATTCTAATAGTAACGGTAAAACAAGAATGTATTTTTTATACCAAACTCTTCCCTTCAAAAATAATTGACCTATCCTACATCACTATAATTTCTGGTCACAATCTATGGACCGATCTTTGAAACGTTCAGCGAAGAAAGTTAGGACAAAGTGTTTTCAAAGTAGAACACTATTGAGAAAGGCTCATTGCAATTACCATAAGAACATGCACAAAAAACATAATTTCTGGTTACAATCTATGGATCATTCTTTGAAACGTACAGTGCAAAAAGTTAGGACAAAGTGTTTCCAAAGTCGAACACTATTGCCAAAGACTCACTGCAATTGTCATAAGAACATGCAACAAAAAAAACCATAATTTCTGGTCAGAAACTATGTATATATCAATCTTTGAAAAGTGAAGTGCAAAAAGTGAGGACAAAATATTTCCAAATTAGAACACTGTTGAGAAGGACTCATTACAAGAGTAAGAACCAGGCTCTAATAAGTTTTGGGACTTGTTCAATTATGTCTATAGATTTTGACCAAACTGAAAAAAACCGTTTTCGGTAACGGTAAAACAAGAATGAATTTCTTTTACCAAACTCTTGCCCTCGAAAATAATTGACCTATCCTGTATTACCATAATTTCTGGTCGCAATCTATGGATCGATCTTTGAAACGTACAGTGTAAAAAGTTAGGACAAAGTGTTTCCAATGTAGAACACTTGAGGTAATCTCGTAATTATCATAAGAGCATGTAATTACACAGTTTTCAGAATTACACTATCATTTTTATGCATAATAATACACACTCGAAAATTTTATGCAGGATTCTCAAGGGTGTTGTGAGAGAAAACGATGATAGCTCTAATATATCGAAGTCGATGATGCAATGAAGATTATGCGAATGATGAAGTAATAAATCATTCATCAGACATCACAGTATAATAAGATACTGTTATTACCCAGTAATCTATTTTTATCATATCTATTTTGAAACCTCCTTGACGCCACAAGTTTTACATTCTTACCTACATTTTGTTTTAATACTAAATACATAATTTGAACTATTTGTATTAGGAATTCGTAGTATCCGAAGTGATAAAAAAGTTTGTTCCCACTGAATCGCGATCATTGGTTTTCAGAATCTCGGTCTTCCAATGTGCGTTTATGCACCGGGGAAACGTGACTTTTACGATACACGGCATAATCGTAATTATAAAGCGCGAAATTATAGAGTCCACTTTTAGCCGAGAGCCGTAGCCCTTCCTTTGCAGTCTCTTCTTTTTTTTCTTAGGTCAATAGTAAATCGTCCAGACGTTATATCGTGTGTATTTAACTATAACTATATATACACTTATAGGAGACTTTATCTTCAAGAAATATCGTTCTCATCCCTCGTGACATTCGAGCTCTGTCCTCAGACAACATACCTAAGCCACAAAAGTCAGAAACCGGTAACCTGTTTCCCATGATCAAAAATTCCATAGAAGTGAAAGAATTCATCACGTCATCCTTTAGCAATCCAATTTCTTTTATTACTGGATCCTTACCACTAACCGCGGGGTAATGCTGGTCCAATATTTGATCTTTTTCTGTTATCGTCAATCAGGGCGGATGTAGGTCAGGGATTTTGGAGCAAATGTTGCAAAAATCAGGGTATTTCTGTCAAGGATATAAAATTTGAAATTTTTGAATTTAAATTTGGAATTTTATTTCATTTATAAAAGATTATGTTTGAAAAATGTGACCAGATTAACATTCTCTTCTTTGAATATTAATGGTCAGGGAAAAATGAAAAATTATTAAGGAATTTTGAAAGTGAAGTTTTGTGGCCACCCTGATGTAATATTTTTTCAGTTTATTCCTCCTGGTGATTATATTTTTAGTTAAAAATATTATTCTTTGTTGAAAATTTAACACTTTTGTTAAAAAAACCTTTTCGGTTGAAAAATCAACTATTTTGTTTGAAAATTCGCCTTTTTGGTTTGGAAATTCGACTATTTTGGCGTTGAAAGTACAAGTATTTTTTTCTTGAAAAGTCGTCGTATTGGTTTAAAAATTCATCTGTTTCAGTAGGAATTTTATATTTTTTTGGCTAAAAATTCAACTGTTTTGTTGAAAATTAATAATGTTTGGTTGAGGATTTAACTATTTTCTTAAAAACTTGTATTTTTTTGGTTGAACACGAATTTTCTTTTTGTTTAAAATTTAAAATATTTTTTTTGTTTGACATATATACTATTACATTATTCGTTGAAAAAAATATTGTTTGGTTAAAAATTAAACTGCTTGGTTGAAGGTTGAACCACTTTGTTAAAATAATATTTTGTTGTTGTTGAAGATTCATCATTCTAACTTTTCTATTGTTTGTTTAAACTAATCTTGTTTAGTTTAAAGTTGGTCTTTTTTAGTTAAAAACGCAACTGTTTGATTAAAAAATTGACTTTTTTCGTTGAAAATTCATAATTTTGAATTTAACTGTTTTATAGAAGATTATACTCTTTTGGCTTGAAAGTTTAACAATTTGAATTAACCTTTTTTTCTTCCTTAACTGAAAAATCTTTATTTGTTGAAAATTCATCTTTTTGTTTGGAAAATTCATCATTTTAGTTAAAAATTCATCACATTGGTTAAAAATTGGACTATTTTGTTAAAACGCATTTTCAATAAAATTGTTTTAAATTTATCTTTTTTAGTTGAAAATTTAACTATTTGTCTGAAAATTGATGTTTTATTTTTTAATTCGTCTTTTTTGGTAGTAAATTAATCTTCTTGGTTGAAAATACGTCTTTTTGGTTTTAAAATTTAACTATATTTGGTTGAAAATTCGTGTTTCTTTGTTTGTTGAATTATCAACTATTACATTTCTTGTTGGGAATTCATCTTTCTGTTAAAATTCAATTTTTCGAGTTAAAAATTAAACTGAGTTCTAAAAAATTCATCTTTTTGGCTTACAAAATTAAACTATAATTGTTGAAAATGCCATGGTTTTTGGTTGAAGTTTTTTAAATTAAAAACTCTTTGATTGAAAATTCATCTTTTTTGATTGAAATTTTTTTTTTTTTTTTTTGAAAATGCATATTTCGGGTTTAAAAGTCAGCTGTTTTCTAAAACATTGGACTTTTTACATTCGTCTATTGGGACACAAAATTCATCCTTTTTTATTGAGAATTCATCTTGTTTTCTTGAAAATTCAACTGTTTTCTACAAAATTCAATTATTCGGTTGAAACTGCAGCTATTTTTAGTTGAACTTTAATTTTTTTGTTTGTAAATTCGACAATGTGGTCAGAAGTTCATCTTTGTAAGTTGAAAATTCAACAATTTGATCAAAAATATCATTATTTTGTTGAAAATTGAACTATTTTGATCTGAAATGGTTTTATTCTATGTTAAAAAGCTTACAAGATTAAAATGCTGGGTTTTGAATAATAATGGTCAGGGAAAATAAAAAATTGGTCAGTGAAAAATCAGGGAAAAGCAGAGGATTTTTAAAATTACATTTTTCGTCAACCCTGGTCTATAAATTAACCTATCCTATACAAATTCTAAAATAGAACAAACATCCTGCAAAGATTTCAAATTACTCTACAGTGGTAACGAAAAATTGCCTTTCTAAATATCCCAGTCAAATTTATGATTCAATTAAAGTGTCAACTAATTAGTGAAGAATATTATCATCGCATCTAAAGAATTTTTCGTGGCCAACGATTCTTTATCAGGAATGATAATATCTGAAGAAGCATAATTGCAAAGTGCCGAAATATCTTGATCATTATTTGTAAAATCAGAATGCATAAGCAATTTTTAAGCAATTAAAATTTAAGCAATTTTCAAGGGCACGTTCTTACATAACTTAACACGTGGGCAAGAAACGGGAAAGGCGAAAGAGTCGATCCATAATGTATGAGCAGTTCGTGGGCTCGTTATTATTTAAGAAGGACAATATAAGAATGAGAAGAGGCGAGTGTTATTATTTATTCATCACATACTCTCCTTTTTTGTTAATTAAGGAGAAAATATTGATTTTTAGGTGAACGTACCAGAAGTAAAAATATAGCAAATACGGCTAAAATTGCAATATATAATTCCTTAGCGAAACCTGGACATGCAATTCCTGCACAATGTATGCAGTAAAACGCTAATGGAAAAAGTCAGTAATGAGAGGATTCTCAAAGTTTTTTTGGTTTAAAATTAATTTTTGTTACTGAAAATTTAACTATTTAGTTGAAAATTAACTTTTTTGTTGAAAATTCAATTGTTTTGTAGAAACTTCGTCTTTTTGGTTTGAAAATTCATCTCTTTTTGTAGAAACTTTGTCTTTTTTAGTTTGAAAGTAACTGGCTGCTTAAAAATAATTCTGTTTCAGTTAAAAATGAATTTTTTGGTTCAAAATTCATATTTTCAGGCTAAAAATTCATATATTTTGTAGAAAGTTTATATTTTCGGCTCGAAAACTCAATAATTTGACAAGAAATTCAGCAATTTGGTAGAAAATTTAACTATTTAGTCGAAAATTGAACTAATTTGTTAAAAATGCCTAATTTTAGTTGAAAATTCATATTTTTAGTTAAAAATTCATGTCTTTGGTTGGAAATTTAACTATTTTTTGTTGTTGAAAATTCAACTGTTTGGTTGAAAATTCATTTTTTTTAATTCGTCTTTTTTTGGTAGAAAATAATTCTCTTGGTTGAACATTTATCGTAGAAAATTCTTCTTTTTAGGAGAACATTTTTTTTGTCTTAGATTCATCTGTTTTTTATTTCAAATTGCAATCTTTTTTGGTTGAAATATCAACTGTTACGTTTTTTCTTGAAAATTCATCTTTTTAGGTTGAAAATTTAGCTGCTTGGTTGAAAATTCCCTTTTTCTCTTGAAATTTCCTATTTTCGGGTTGAAAATTCAACTATTTTGTAGAAAGTTCGTTTGTTATTGAAAATTGATTTTTTTAAAAGAGAATTCAACCTTCTCATTTTTTGTTAAAAATGGATCTATTATAGTTCAAAAATTAAATTACTTGGTTAAAAATTTATGTATTTTGTTGAAAATTCCTTTTTTTTGTATAAAATTAACCTCCTTCATTGAAAATTCAGTTATTTGATGAAAAATTTATGTATTTTGTTGAAAATTCTCTTTTTGTTAGAAAAATAATATTCTTTGTTGAAAGTTCAATTATTTGTTGAAAAAATTACGTATTTTGTTAAAAATTTGTTCTTTTTGTTACAAAATTAATTTTCTTGGTTGAAAATCCAACTATTTGGTTAAAAATTTATGTATTTTGTTGAGAATTCATCTTTATATTAGAAATTTTGTTTTTTTGTTCGAAAATTCAACATTTTTTATAAAATTTAGCTTCTTTATGGGCTGAAAAATCTTTCTTGGTTGAAAATTCGTCCTTTTGATTTGAAAATTCATCTCGTTTTGTAAAAATTTCATCTTTTTTGGTTAAAAATGCAACTGTTTGGTTGAAAGTTGAACTACTTTGTTAATTAAAAAGAAACATTATGATTTTGCCAAATACCTATTCACCCCAAATCGTCTTACGTTATTTTTGGATAGCCGCTAAACAAATTCACGAGAAAAATTTAGTCGAAAAAATTACTTTATAGTTTGAAATCATCTCATTTCTTCCGTCCGCTCGGACAGATGGAATTGTTTAAGGCTTCTCGTTCGATCACCGAAGTTAAGCAGCGCTTTGCTCGGTTATATTCGGATGGGGATCGTCGTCGTTGCCTCTACCCTCGAATTTATATAGAACCTCCTCACTGTTTTCATGATTAAAAAAATGAAGTAAAGTACAATAATGATAGTGTGAAAATTTTATTTTTTTGTAAAAATTTGTAATTAATTTTAACATTTTATAACAGTCTGCAAATTGTAGCAAAAACATGTGGTTTTTAGTTTTAGTAGAATTATTTTTGTATTTCTCTACTGTTTTTTAAAAAATCGTTTAAAACTGGAAAATTACAAAAATAATTTTACTAGGAAAATTTTTGTTAGAATTCGGACTTTATTGCAATTTATTGTATTTTATTGTCAAAATACATTTTCATTAGGGGAGTCAGATAACGAAAATCTGAAAGTGATCAATTTTGGAAGCTTCCCAATTAAAATTCTTCATTTTTCAAGCTAATTTCATTAGAAAAAAACTGAAAATCCATATTTGGAGGATTAATTTTTATTTGGTAGACAAAAAAAAACATATGTTTGACAGAACCTGTATAATATTTATCAAATAATGTATTCAGAATAATATTATGTATACATTGAAACTTGAATAATAACTAATTTTGTTTTTCTCCTTTTTGTTGCAGGTGAGAATCATTATTTATCAATGCCGAACTTTAGCAAGTTTATTGGTAATGTGACATTTTTAAAATAATTTCTTATTTAAAGTAATAAGTCAATATATATTATTTAATAAGGTAGACTTTGTTTAATAGACGAAGAACTAAAATTCTTTGCTTTCAAATTAAAATTTTTAACTTTTTTGCTCTTTTGTTCTTACAAATATAAAATGTATATATCAATTTCGAAAGCTTAGATTTTTAAATCCTACATTTGTTGAAAAAAAAGTGAAATCTTTTTGCGATAGCATGTTCAACGAAATTAAGGTATAACTTCAGAACAATTTTAATTAACCAGGGTGTCCATCAGACCAGGAAATCGGGAAAACCCCGAAAATTTGATTTAGGATCGGCAATTTTGTTCTTCTATCGCAAAATCTACTTTTTTCTATTTAAGCTTCTTTTTGTTGTATAGTCGAGAATCAGAGAGAACTATTTTTGGTTAAAAGTTAATTTTTTTTAGTTGAAAAGTCTACCATTATATTTTTGGTTCGCAATTCATCTCGCTTGGTTAAAAATTCTACTATTTTGTTAACATTTTTTTTTTGTTGAATCTTAAAAATAACAAGAGAATTGTATTCATAACCCCTTGACCATATTCAATGAGATTATATGTATTCATGTATTAAGGAAGATTAAGAATTTTCTGCATCATCAATTCAATTTTTTTCTAGATGAGATTTCAACTGTTCGGTTAAAAATTAAAAAGTTTTGTTAAAAATTCGTCTTTTTTGTAGAAAATTAATCTTCTTGGTTAAAAAATCACCTTTTTGGTTGAAAAATTAGCTACTTGGTTCAAAGTTGAACTAATTTGTAAAAAATTCATTCTTTTAAATAAATTAAATTTTGTGTTGGAAATTCTGTATTTGGGTTGAAAATTGAACTGGTTTGTAGACAATTAATCTTTTTGGTTTGAGAAAAGTCTACTATTTTTTTTTTGGTTCGCAATTCATCTCGTTTGGTTAAAAATTCTACTATTTTGTTAAGATTTTTTTTGTTGAATTAATTAATTAATTCCTTTAGTTGAAAATTAATTTTTTTAACTGAAAAATTGACTATTCCATTTTTTTAAATTTATCTTCTTTTGTTGAAAATTCAACTATTTGGTTGAAAGTTCATGTATTTTGTTGATCATTTATCTTTTTTGGTAGAAAATTAGTATTTTTGTTTCAAAAATCATCTTTTTTGTTAAAAATTCAATTATTTGGTTGAATTTTTGACTAGAAATTGATATTTTTAATTGATTTTTTTTTCTAGATGAGATTTCAACTGTTCGGTTAAAAATTAATGTATTTTGTTGAAAATTCGTCTTTTCTGTAGAAAATTAATCTTCTTGGTTAAAAAATCATATTTTTGGTTGAAAAATTAACTACTTGGTTCAAAGTTGAACCAATTTGTAAAAAATTCATTTTTTTAAATAAATTAAATTTTGTGTTGGAAATTCTGTATTTGGTAGAAAATCCAACAATTTTGGTAGAAAATTCAACTTTTTGGTAGAAAATTCACTTTTTGTTGAAAAGTGATATTTTTTGATTGAAAATTCAATTTTTCCTAGATAATTTTTTTGTTCTGTTGAAAATGAAACTATTCGGTTAAAAATACATCGTTTTTGCTTGAAAATTCAACTAATTAGTTGAACATTGAACTATTTTGTTAAAAATTCGTTTTTTGGTTAAAAGTTAATTTTTTATCTGAAAATTTAACTATTCTATTTTTGGTTGAAACAGTATAATTTATAAGTTGAAAATTCAATTTTTTGGTAGAAAATTCGCATCTATTTTGTTGAAAGTTCATCTATTTAGTTGGGAATTCAACTATTTAGTCAAAATTGGTCTTTTTTCGTCGGATTCAACTTGTTAAAAATTCTTTTTTTTTTGCTGACAAGTAATTGTCTAAACTGAAAATTTAACTGTACTATTTTTAGTTGAAAACTTATCTCTTTTAGTTGAAAATTCGTCTTTTGGTAGAAAATGTATCTTCTTAGGTAAAAAATGATCTTAGTAGGTTAAAAATTCAGATATTTGGTTACAAATTGAATTATTTTGTTGAAAGTTTATTTATTTTCTTGAAAATTCAACTATTTTTTTAAAGCCATCTTTTTTGGTGGAAAGTTCAACTTTTTAATTGAAAATTTGTCCATTTTTATTGAAAATTCACCTTTTATTGCAGAAAAATCATATTTCTTGGTTGAAAATTAACTTTTTTGTTGAAAATTCAAATTGTCTGGATGAAATTTAAACGGTCTTGTAAAAAATTCGTCTTTTTGGCTTGGAAATTTACCTTTTTAGGAATTTTATTATTTTGTTGAAAATTCAACTATTTTGTTAAAGTTATCTTTTTTTTTGTCATAAAGTCAACTATTTGTTAATAATTCGTCCTCTTGGATTTAAAATTTATGTTTTATGGTAGAAAAGTAATCTTTTTTGGTTGAAAATGACCTCTTTTGTTTAAAATTCAACTATATTCGAAAAAACTATTAACTATTTGGTTGTTAATGCAACTTTTTTGTTACAAATTATTATTTTTTTTTTTTGAAAATTCGTCTTTTTGGGTTGAAAATTATGTAGGTAGAAAATCTTTTTTGGTTGAAAATTCAACTATTTTGTTGAAAATGAAATATTTTTCGACTTGAAGTCTTAAGAATTTAAGCGAATGAGCTTTTTTATTATCAGAACCCATCAAACAAAAATACATAAAAGAGCAACAAATGGAACCTTTGGGATATTTTGAAATTGAATTGAAATTTTCAATTCAATAAGAAAGTGAAGTCATCCTAGGGTATTGTAGCTAATTTCCATAATATTGACCTATCTATCCTATCCGATCCTATCCGATCCTATCAATCCTATCCTGTTCTATTTGTCATGTGCTATCTATCCTATCCTATTTATTCTATCCGATCCGATTCTGTCTATCATATACTGTCCTATCCTACCCTATCCTATCATATCCTATTCTGTCATATGTGTCCTCTATATGTCCTATCCTATCTATCCTATCCTATCGGATTCTATCTATCATTTCATATCCTTCCCTATCCTTTCATATCTATCCTATTTTTCCTATCCTATCTGTTCTATCCTATCCGATTCTATGTATTCTATGTATCATATCCTGTTCTATCCTATCCCATCCTATCCCATCCTTTCCTATCCCATCCAGTCATATACTGTCTGTTCTATCCTATCTATCCTATCCGATTCTATCTATCATACCCTATCCTATTTTATCTATTCTATTCTATCAGTCCCATTCTATCTACCCTATCCAATGCGATCCTATCTGTCCTACCCTATGATATATATCCCGTCGGATCCGATTCTATTCTATAACATTTTGATCCTATAAAATGAGACATGTTAATCGTTAATTTACGGAAAGATAAATATGTTGTAAGTGGGCGTAGAAATAATTTTGGGAACGATGGTCGAGGAGAGTATAATAGTTTATTTGGGCCCGGTCCCAGGCCGAGAGGCAGGTGGCTGAACGAAGTTGCAGGGCCCTGCATATAAGTAGGTCCCCGAAATCTTGATGCAGGTCCACGACCCGATCGAAAGATGGTAAGGACCGAGACGCCACATTAACGCGTTTCTGATTGGAGGGGCCTCAGGGGTCTCAGGGGCCCTGTCGCGTGGCTTCAATAAGTTGACTATCGAGAATCGAGAAAAACGACCGTGAAAGCCTCATTTATTCCCTGCATGTGGCCAAGTAATAACTCCATACACTCCAGATCAACCAACCATCACTTACTTTCATATCACAAGTAGAGAACGCAATTCAAAACAAAAAATTGTAATAATTAACAGATATTTATTTATAGACTTTTACTACAGTGGAACATTGTGCGCATTAATTAAATTTTCTTCAGAGAAACAAATTCGGTTCGTTTTCCCACTTTCGCCTATTCCCCTCTTTTCCCCTTTATTAAAGAATTCTTCTTTTTTTCCCCTGTTTTAAAGAAACTTACCCTTTTTCTTGTTTTGTTGCTTCAATGTGAACTGAATTAAGGATAACAAAATCCAACTATCTTTGGTTGAAAGTTAATTCTTTTTGTTTTTAGAGTCTACTATTATATTTTTGGTTCAGAATTGTCTTTTGGTTAAAAATTCTACTATTTCATTGAAAATTTAATTATTTTGTTGAGAATTCAACTATTTTATTAAAAATTCTTTCTTTTTGGTTGAAAATTCAATTGCTTTTTTTGAAAATTCGTCTTTGTGTATTGAAAATTCAACAATTTGGTTGAAAATTCAACAGTTTGGTTGAAAATTTAAAAATTTGCAATTAACTTTTTGGTTGAAAGTTCATATTTTTGGTTTGAAAATTCAACTATTATTTTTTTACTTTCTTGGCTGAAAAATCTGTCTTATCAAATACGTCTTCTTTACTTGAAAATTCAACAATTTGGTAGACAATTAAAAAATGCGGTTGAAAATTAACTTTTTTCTTGAAAATTTAACCGGTTTGTAGAAAATTCGCCTTTTTTGCTTGAAAATTCAACAGTTTTGATAAAAAAAATTTCTTTCTTAATTGAAAAATTATCTTTGTTGTTTGAAAATGAAAAAAAAGGTTTTTCAGTCAAAAGAAAAAAATGTCTACCAAAATAATAACATTTTCAACTTAAAAGCATGAATTTTCAACCAAAAAGTTGTATTTTAAGCCAAAAAGAAGAATTTTCAACAAAATAGTTTATTTTTCGTATAAAAAAGATCAGTTTGAACCCAAAAATGAAAATGTTCAATTTTCAGTTCAAAAAATTAATTTTTAACCAAAAAAGCAACAAATGTTCAACATAATAATTAAGTTTTCCACCAAAGAAATTAATCTTGAAATAATAAAATGAATTTTTAACAAAGTAATTCAAATTTCAACCAAGCACTTGAATTTTCTATGAAAAAGATTAGTTTTCTGCCAAAAACGACGAATTTTCAACAAAATATATGCAGTTAAATTAATTAATTTAAACAAAAATTTCAACAAAATAGTTAAATCCTCGACCAAGAAAATGATTTCTTTACAAGATAGTTCAACTTTAAACCAAGTAGTTGAATTTTCGATGAAAAAATATGACTTTTTAACAAAATAGTTGAATTTTCAACCAAATATTAGAATCTTTAACCAAAAGAGATGAATTCTGAACAAAAAATAGTAGAATTTTCAATTAAAAAGAATTAACTTTCAACCAAAAGTAGTTCGATTTTGTTTTTGGGAAAAATGAGAAAAAGGAGTTTTTTGAAAACAGGGGGAAAGAAGGAATTCTTTAAAAAATGGGAAAAGGGGGAATAGGGAAAAGAGCGTGATGTCTGGGAATAGTTATTTTCGAAACTTTCATTTGAAATTACATTTGAAAATTGCTAACAAAAAAGGTGAAAAGTGAGTCTTTCTCTAGACGAGTTGGTTCTCACACCATGATTACACAACAGGAAAAGAGCCCTATTTTCCAAACGACTGTGAGCAACAATAGAAGTGGGCAAATCGGTATTCAGTATTCGCAAATCGGTCCCGTTATTCAAACGGAAACGGGACGTTGAACGCGATTACTTCCTTTTCTGATCCTTGTCGAACGGGCCTCGTAATTAACGCATGCCAATTTCAGCTGGAAATTGTCAAAGGCTCTTGGTCACGTTCACGGAGTCAGAATTTCCGCGGGAACCATTAAGTCGATAAACGATCAGCTTGCATGGAAAATGTCGTCTGCACGATAAGCCATTAGTCATTATCTTCACAGGTCATCGTACGCCCCCGAAAACCCTTACCAGTTATCCTTTCCTCATCTTAATTCATTTTTTACGAGTTTTTTTGCGTTAATTATCCCTACCCTGCAATCTTACTTCTGAGCATCCTAATTAGGATGCCTTACTTTCACTCACAAATACGTATAATTGAAATTAATATTAAGAGGATGGTCGCAAGTCAGGGGAAACCTGAAAGTCAGGGATTTTGAAAAAAAATGGCAAAAGTCAGGAAATTTCTGTAAGAAGCATTTTAAGGGGCCGTGCATAAATTACGTAATCAAAACGAATTCTTAAGTCTGCGAATCACTAAAAACAAATTTTAAATTTGTATTTAATATAAATACAAATCATCTTTTAAACAGCTATTATTTTCTATCCAAAAATTCCAGTTTTCTGATTTAATATTTTAAAGTATTAAAAAATTGATTTCAATATTTATTTAAACTATTATTCTTTAGTGTATAAATAATCAAAATTCCTATTTATCACATGGTCTTTCCCCTTTTTCTCGTTTTTCCAGAATTGAAAATTCAAATTAAAAGTTCATTTTTTTCGGTTAAGAAGTCTATTTTTAAATTTCAGGTTAAGAATTCATCATTTTTGGTTCAAATTCGGTTTGAAAATTAATCTCTTTTTGTAGAAATTTCATCTTTTTTAGTTGAAAATGCAACTGTGTGGTTTAAAATTACCTTTTTTTCGTTGAAAATTTACCTTCTTATTCTATTTATTTAGCCTCTTGGCTCAAAATTGAACTAGTTGTTTCAAAATTTATGTATTATGTTGAAAATTCATCTTTTTTGTTAGAAAATTCAACCGCTAGTTTTTTTGTGGTTAAAAATTATTTTTCTTAAATAAACATTCAATTATTAGGTTTAAAAATTCAATTTTTTTGTAAAAAAAGTCGTCTGTCTTGAAAATTCAACAATTTGGTAGAAAATTCAACTGTTCTGTAAAAAATTTAACTGTCTTGTACAAAATTCGTTTTTTTTTTATTGAAAATTATTGGTTTTTAAATTAAAATTTAACTGTTTTATTTTTGATTAATAAATTGCTCTTCTTTACTTTTAAAATTCAACTTTTTGGTTGAAAATTCAACTGTTTTGGTGACATTTATTGTCTTTCTTGACTGAAAAATCGTCCTTGGTCGAAAATGCAACTGTTGTTGAAAATTCGCTTCTTTTATTTGAAAATTCTTCTCCCTTGGCAGAAATTTCTTTTTTTTTTAGTTCAGTTCAACGGGTTTTTTAATCTAAAGTGAAAATCTTTTCTTTATTGAAATATCAACTATTACATTTTTGATTGAGTTTTCTTTTTTTTTTGTAACTGTCAAGAATCACTTTTTCAAATGAAAAGATCACTTTAGTCACTTTTTTTTCAATAAACTAACCCATGTGTTAAACCCTATTCAATTCAGGTCTTTTCCTATTTCTGAACAAAGAGTCTCGCCGTCCCGAAATTCGGGATGAGTAGTCAAATATTTTTCATAATTTTGCTGGTCATACCGAAATTTTTTTTCGCCAATTTTTCGGAATGACTAGACGCAGCCATCAATTTTATTTAAAAGAATTTATTCCGCGATTATTCTATTTGCGTGAAAAATTACCCTGTTTCCCCTGTTTTGAGAGCATTTTTGACTGTGAAGTCTGTATTCTCTTTTTTTTTTAATTTTTTGTCAATTTCTGTTAACTTTTAAATCAAAGGTTAGCGTCTGATTGGACCATCCTCTTTAAATAAAAAAAAACAGATGCTCGAACAATAGGGATGTTGTATACACTTTGATAAAAAAAATTTGTTAACTCTTAAGGGTCATAAATATACTAGAAAGAGGACATTCATGAATGCAATTTAGTACATAAATAAGCGAGCAAAAACCGCGGAGGAAAATGCAATTAAAATTTATTGCTTAGAATCAACGGCAATTAGCCAATCCTACGGAGTGCGGAGTTCTGTCATTGTGAAAGCGTTTCATAACGAGGACTATGAGTCTACATTTACAACCTATACATTGAGCACACAACTCGACCTGGAATCTCTATGCATAAATAGAGATATAAAAAGATATAAAATGGGTGCTAGGTTGTCGCGATTGAAATCAATCTTTACGCCCACCTTGAGTACTTATACTTTATACGTCCTCCCCGATCAATGGGCACCTCAGACTAACAATAGATTCGATGTATCAGAAACTCGATATCAAATTTAGATTTTAGAGATACATGAAACCATCTAACATTACATTTTACTGTTAAGATTACAGTTATTTTTCAATGAAAGTCTTTCAAAGTCTAAAATATTATTTTACTTTTTATGGGTGAAAATGAAAAGTTGACAAAATCATGACCAATATCAGTCCAAAGTAACGTTTCATACTAGTCAATTTGAATCACTGATTAAATCAGTCATTTTAAATGATCCATTCCCCTAAAAATTGCAACTAACAAAGATCAATTTTAAACCAAAAATGGTGTAACTAAATTTTTAATTAGCACAATTAATTTTTAACTAAAACATAATTTTTTAACAAAATAGTTAAATCTTCATCGAAGTCGTTCAATCTTCAACAACAAAAAAATGAATTTTTGAACAAAATTGTTAGATTTTCAACTAAAAAAGATCAATTTTCAACTGAAATTATGAATCTTGAAATAAAAAAAATAAACTTTTGACAAAGCAGTTCAATTTTCAATCAAGTAGTTGATTTTTCTACCAGAAAATATAAATTCTCAACGACAAATGTAATAGTTGATATTTCAACCAAAAATATAAATAATTTTTGACCAAGAATGTACCTAATAATTTCGAATGATATAACCAGTAACTTTCACAAATGTAATCAGTAACTTTGATTTATCTAATCCGTAAATTTCAATATGTTAACCAGTCAATTCTTTTGTAATTTTATTATAGCAGACATGTAAGTCACTTCTATTGACAGAAAACCAGTCATTTCAAATGACTGTTTAATGCAGTCAGTAATATTGACTGATTCATCTGTGAAAACGACAGTTTTGTCAGCAGAAATTACTTACCTTTCAGTAAAAGCATCCTTGATTAATTTAATCAGTCAAATCTTGACTGATTGAATTAATGATTAGAAATTGGCTGCATCTAGGCGCCCCAAAAAATTGGGGGAGGGGGGATGTTGGATGACTAGTAAAATTATGAAAAATATTTGATTACTCATCTAGAATTTCGGGACCGCGAGACACTGAATGAAATTACAAAGTTTCGTATTCTAAGCTCGATATCTTCCAAAAAAATGTTTATTTCGTGAAATTTGGCACTTATTCTTCAATCATTATCAAATACTTTAAATTAATGAAAGCATTTTTTAGCCTTTAATCGTCATTTAAAAAAAAATCAAAAACTAAGGCAATTTAATTCCACAGCTAAAACGGCCCAGCGGAACCTCTAAACAATACTTTAAAACAAATAGTGTTTGCGAAATTAAAAAATTCAAATTTGTATGGGGCACGCTAACCCACATCATTTGTTACCTTTGTTACTTTCTATTTTTTTTCTCTTACTCTTTCCCTTGGACGTTTCGTTAAAACCATTTTCAACCATTGAGTTCTTTACAGTTTTGTGAAAAAAAAGTAAAATCAATCATCGATCAAAGTTGGAAAGATAAATTTCTAGCAAATAAAGGGAGCAGTCACGCTTTTGCCGTAATCCCTTGGTGATGACACCATCCGGCCCTAAACACACTTTTTTTGAAATGCTCTTTTTGTTCGATTTTCCGCCCTTTTCATAAAACATCATGATATATGCCACATTTAGAGCAAAAGCTTAATCGCGCCAGGAATCGCGATTAAGTAAGGGCGATAATGAAAATTGAAAACCTAAAAAGTACAAAAGAAATTTTTAAAAATGGTTACGGTTAAATTTCATTGGACTTATGTAGCGGGCGAATACGATAGGTTGCGGAAGTTGCCATGAAACATCTGTGCACTGAAACATCTCTTTTTAGAATGACGAATAAATACATTTCTGTGAGAGATGACTTGCGTCAAAATTGGATTTCACGGTTTAGTTTCCAAATTTAGAATTACGATAGTTACAGTTTAATTTAAGCCTACTTTACAAAATACGTTATGAATGATAATTGCGTAAATTTATGAAATCTCGTTATCTACTGGAGCCGGAAATAACCAGTAAATGAGAGTTAATTTGTTGTTGGATGGGTAATTCTTTTCATTTATTGTTATAGTAGAAAAATCGAATTTGTTTTGACATTTATCGAATTATTATTGTCCTGAATGTAAAATTGTTAAATTTTTAACTTTTGGTTTGTAAATCTTCAATTCTCAATGCTTCTAGATTTCAAAGTTGTATCATTTAAAATGCTTTCATTTCGAAAAACCATCTAAAGAAAAATATGAGCAGATTTTTTACTATGTAATTCCATATTTTTTCTTTAAGTCACGAAAATAAGTTTTTAAAATCTTTCCGTTGTAAAATGAATCTTTTAATTGATTATATCGGTTTTTATAATTAACGTGCTAGATTTTCGGTATTATGAACATGAAAATTCTAAAATTCATTAAATTGCTTGGGCCCTGAGGAAAAAATTTGTTGGTTAGCATCCGAAAAAAGTACAAAAAAGAATGTTGAAATCGGTTAATATCGAGACGAGTGAAAAATTCCGAAAAAATGCCTGAAATTATAAAATTTTCGAATTGAAAAATTGCAGACAGTTTTTATAATATCACCGTATTTGAAAATGGTCGATAATAGATAATTCTCGAAATGAAATTGCCGGCATTATAGTAAAATATCCGACACTATAAAATTACCGAGGCAGAAAATTTTCCGAATGATGAAATTCTTGAATCTCAACAATTAAAAAATTGTTTTAATAATAAGTAAATAAAATATATATATATGTTCATCAAATAAGAGTATTTTAATTATTATTTAATAATCTGTTAATTGTTGAGTTTCGTAAATTTGACAGTATCGGATACTTTATAATGTCTGCAATTTTATTTCGGGTATTTTCAAATTTGGTATAATATCACAAACTGCCGGGAATTTTAATAATCCGGAATTTTCCAATACGTGAATTTTAAATTGTCGCTAATTTTTTAATCTCGGAAATGTGTCATTTCAAATATTTTCTTTTTTGGGAATTCTCCAGTGTCCGGAATTTATATTAAACTTTTTCCAAAAAGTGTGCATTTAAGTCAATCCAAACAAACATGTTTATTTGACATTTTCAAAAAATTCGTAATTAAATAATTTTTTTAAATTCATCATTTTTTATTACTGTTTACTAACAGAAACTGTACAAAGAGCAACTGTAAGGTTTAGTTAAAAATAATCAAAGAGAAATTAGCATATATTTATAAATTAAGTATTTATGAATTATTTAACTCGATAGTGAATTATAAAATAACTGTTTATACTTATTTTCAAACAATATAAATATTTATTAAATAACCTGGTAGAATAAAAAAAAATATTGTTAGCAATATTGTAGAGAATGTAGAGCCAAGAATCATTTAACTGACGCCTAATTAACGATGATACCGAAAATCTATAAAATCAATACATTTATAGAAATATTACATTTGATAGTTTTATACAAAATTAATAGAATTATTAAAAAATAGAAAGATTTCAAAACATTATTTTTTACTCAAAGGAAATAATGTTTGATTAAATAGTAAAATTTATGTAATTCACAGTTGCACATATGTTTTATCATTGTTGCTCTAAAAGTATAAAGAAAGTCAGGGGAATTTTTTTGGAATCGAGTTTAAAAAAAATCAAGTTTTTTTAAAGAAAAACATAAGAAATAACGACGAAGGAACTTTTGGAATCAATTAAAACCTCAAAATTCAGATTTCCTGGAGGTTTTCACACTAAAAGAAAGAGTTTCAGTTAATTAGATTCAGACATAGTGAACTAGTGCAATTCGTGTTTTAAACTTTTTAGAGACTCAAAAAGTTTCCAAAATAGAAAAAATGCAGTCTACAATTTCTCTACTAAACAAACAAGTAGCCAAAGTTAAAAAAAATCAGTGATGTACAGGTCTGATTTGTATGAGTCCGGCGTGGAATCCATCATAACCAATTTTGATGTTTCCATAAAATAAAAATCCTCAATATGAGTTATATTAGTTTGAAAAAGGAAAAACAATGGTACTTAAAAAAAAATGTCTGGTTAAATCAACCAGAATTCTGGTTAAATATGCCCTTACTATTTTTGGAACCGGAATTCTGGTTAATTCAACCATAATTCTGGTTAGTCTAACCAGAAAAAATAGTGAGGGCATATTTAACCAGAATTCTGGTTGATTTAACCAGACATTTTTTTGAGTGTAGCCTAATCTTGGATATATAAACCTAATTAACTGAATATCCCCGCAGTATTTGCGGCTATTCAAATAGCTGAGGGGGATTCAATAATAATCCGACACTCTTTGCTAATCCGTCTCTGTCAGAGTGGACAGTGCTACGAGTATTCGTTACTTTCGCATTACTAGACCGATCCATTTATCCGTATTACCAAGATTGTCACGAACAGCATCGACACTTTTATTTCATTTAGTTAGGATTTAGAAATTAGGGGATTTCCGGCCGAACAGTCACTATGGATGCATCCATTCGATTCCAGGTGGGACATTCACCACCAGTTCTAAATCCCGGATTTACATGTTCCCCCGCAGGCATCACAGGTAAAGCATCGTTAGATTCTTCCAGATCGACATTTGCATTGTGTCGTTACAAAACGTGATTTATTACTTTCTCACCGCGAGATATGTCTACGAATGGTTAAACGGTTAAATTGACGGACCTCAAACAGTTCCTGACTCGAGAGCTTCGAGAAAATGCATCAAATGGGGGTGGATGATAATGATAATGATCCATGAAGAGAGAATAGGGATAGAAGGGGAATTTTGTAAATAGAAAAGGGGACCCAACTTATGCATATGTTTCCCCACTCTCACAGGGTGGCCACAAAACTTCATTTTCAAAATTCCCTCACTTTTCGCTGACTAATTTTTCACTTTTCATGACCTTTAGGGATGTTAAAAAAAATGAAAGTCCGAATCTCAAATTAACTAAAGTAGGGGAAGGAGAAATATATTGGATAATGTTTAAAGGTCGCTCATCACGAATGTGTCTGTTTTTACAGAATTTTTTTTCTTCCGAAAACGGCAGTATTTTTTAATACGTTTTTTTATAATTATGCATACTTAAGGAGATATGCGAAGAAAATTGGTTATAGAGAAGCGTGAATGACCTATTCCACTTACTGAGAGGTCTTTAATATACATTTGAATTATTTCTACGTTCTTAAAAAACAATTCATGTAAACATGTAAAATTACTATTTTTGAAAAATTGGCTATGATGAACGATTCTTTATGTCAAATTTTCTTCCCATATCTTCTTAATTATGCATAATTATGAAAAAACTTATGATAAAAAAAAGTAATTCTAATGTTATGATCTGTCTAGAAAAATTAATTTTTCTGTAAAAACAGACAAATTCACGATGATCGACGTCTAAATTTTATCCCATTTATTTCTCCTTCACTCGATTTGTTTTTAACCCAAAACGAACAAAAAAATCGAAAATTAAAGATAAAATCCCTTTTTTAACTAACCTGGTGACCATTAAAATTTATTTTTGAAATCCTTGGAAATTGTTTAAAAGCCCTTAAAAATTGTTAAAGCTCTTGCCAATTTTTGAGAATTACTTCATATTATTGTAATCTATTAAATAATAGCCTAGGATATTCCAAAAAACCTACAATCGGCAAAGTCCTTTGGATTCCCTTCAAATTATTGAAATATATTGGAAATTCTTCGGAATATTTTAAAATACCCGAAAATATTTAAAAAATTTGGAAATCTTATAAAAACCCTTAAAACTTTGTAAAGCTTTTGAAAATTCCTTAAATGTTTTCAAAATACCCTAAAATTTTCAAAATACTTTGGAATCCCTTCACATTATTGAAATTTGTTGGAAATTCTTCAGAATCTTTTACAATACCAGAAAATATTTCAAATCCTTTAAAATCTTTTGAAATTCGTTGAAACTTTCTAGAGCATTTAAAAATTGATTGGTGTCTTTCAAAGGAGTATAAAATCTTGAAAATGTATTGAAATCTCTTTAAATGATTGAAAATTGTTGAATATCTTAGGAATCTTTTAAAATACCCTAAAATATTTGTAAAGAATACAAGAAAATTCAGAAATAAATATAGACCTGAATTCAATAGTTATTGAAAGGAAAGTGACTAAAATAATATTTTTATTTTCAGAAGTGATTATCTTTATCAGAAAAAAGTGACTGTATTGCAGTCCTGATTATTCTTAACAGTTACTTTCCCTGACCAAGAAAATTCCCTGACTTTTCCCTGATTTCCAGGTTTTCCCTGACATGTGGCCACCCTGTCTTAAAATATACTTTTCCTAAGCAAAGAGCATCGCAATTGAAAAATTGATTTTAGTATTTGAAAGATGCTTCACTGGAACTATTAAATTATTTTTACAAAATAGAAGAATTTCCACTTTTTCTCCCATTTTGAAGGTAAATGGTACAAGGCTGCTGATTGTGAGTATAAGAAGAAGGATTCGAAGCACGTGATAGAATCAGTTTCTTGTGAAGTGCTCTGCAATAGCAGTCTGAAGTCTGAACCAATCAGGAATCCGATTCACTGGCAATTTATCCTCGCGTTGTTGGAAGAACCGAGCTTGCTTTCCAAGATAATCTTTTCAACATTGAAGAAGGTTGATTTAAAGTTTAAAGAACCAAAAAGGGAAGACGAGATCGAGGTTATAAGAGAGAAAAATACTGGAACGGAGAATGCTATTCATTATTTTTATAAAAACATACATTTATTTATTATTATTTTTTATTATTATTATTATACCATTAAGTATCCTTTCGGGGTAAGCGTGACTCGGTGAGGAAGGGATTTGTAGGAGACGGTATAGCGGGGGGATAGATTTTTAGATTGATATAGAATTCCCGTGTTGTTTATTTAAATAACGCGTTTGTTCCGCAATACTGTTCCGACCCATATCGCTGATCAATCCTTCTAGCTTTTTAATAAAAATGTAGACTTCCACGCCTCATGTGATGATGGAGCGGGGGGGGGGGGGTCGCACGTTTATATTCAATGATTTTTGCTTCAAATAGACGAAAATATTTGTGTATGTATGTATGAAGACTGGTGACCTTCTCAGCATAAAACACTCAGTAACCGAAGTTTTGGTGGGACTGACGTTACAACTAGACTCTCCACCATACAACGAATCACTACTTGGACATGATTTCGACTCGAAAAATAAATTTCGCGCTTAAAGGTGGGAATTGGGTGTACAATCTAAACAATGAACAATACAAACAATAAAATAGCCTCGGAATGGACTGAAACTTTCATTGACGAAATGCATACACTCGGTAAATGTAAAGGTCGAGTTTCGGACGATGAATGGAGATTGGGTGTCTGGAATGCTAGAGGGGTGAATAATCTTAAGGTAAGAGAATTACGAGAAACTATGCACGTAAGGAAGCTAGATATTTTATGCGTACCTGAGACAAAGAAAAAGGGATGCGAAAGTAGAAACATAGAAAATGCGGTGTTGAAAGGCGGTTTTGAAATATGGTCAGGAGTAGATATTGAATCACATAGTAGTCAAGGGGTCGGTTTGATTATGATTGAAAAAGCAAGACAAGATCTCAAAGATCATGATTTTGTATCCCTCAGATTGTTGTGGGCTAGACTGAAGGTAGGAATCAGAAGATTATTTATCATAGCGTGCTACGCCCCAGTTGATAGTGATCCGAGAGAAGTCAAAGACGCTTTCTGGGATACTTTAAATCAGAGGTCGGCAGCGAGGGGAAATTTCTCGAGTCCAGCTCGTTTAACACGTGTGGATCGCACGCTTCATCTCTCCCACCAAGTCTCTACTCTACTCTAAGAGTTCGGGGTGGTGGTAAATTCTGACGTCAGGGTACAGATACGGAAAGGGTGCTAGGTAATTTTCGGGATTCAAGGAAAAATTATAACGGGGATAAATTAGTTAGCTTATGCTTACAAAAGGGCCTATTTATTACAAATACTTGGTTTCGACATAAAATGATCCACATGTACACCTGGTGTAAAGGAAATAACCACAGTATCATTAAATTTGTTATTGCGGATGAAAGACTAAGAGAACTAGTCAAAGATACAAGAGTCATGAGAGGTTCTGAATACAATACTGATCATTACCTTCTAGTCTCCAAAATAAACTTAGGGCGGGGATGGAGAAGAAAGAAAACCAAAAAAACGAAACAAACGCGAATCAAGATTGAAAATTTACAGAAATCGTAAGTGCGAATAGATTTTCAGAATAAGATAAACGAACGCATAGATAGGGCAACTTGGGAGGCGCTTAGAAGCAATAAAGATGTAGAGGGCGCGTGGACTTTGTTACGGGATATCATTGTTAAAACTGCAATTGAAGTGTGTGGTACGACAGTGGTAGGAAGAAAGTCTGGTGATGCGTGGTGGAATGATGAAATTCAGGCAGCCTGGCAAGAAAAGAAAAAAGCGTACAAGACAACATTAAACATCACAGGTCTTAGCGACGAGGAGAGAAATAGACTTAAAAGCGACTACAGAGACAAAAAGAGGAAAGTTAAATGACTACTCAAGGAAAGTAAAGATAAAATTAGAACAGAAGAAGAGAAGAAAATACAAAAATACTTTGAAGGAATCATGAAATGAAACTATTATTTAAAGAGATGAAGGGAGTAAAAGTACAGAGTTTGTCAGCATGAGAAACAACAAAGGTGAAATGCTATATGATACAGACGGGATAGTAGACGCTTTGAAAGTCTCTTTTAAAGAATTATTAGGAGGTGAAGATATAGGGCAACAGAACTGCGACATAGAACATAATGCATTAGAAAACCCAATTGAGAAAGTCTGTGTCACTGAGGTTAGAGATATAATTAAGAACTTAAAAAACGGTAAGGCTGCTGGTATAGACAGTATTAGCGCTGAAATGCTTAAATACGGTGGCGAGTACACACCTCACAGGCTGTGCGAATTGATAAATTTATTTATCGAGATGGGAGAAGTCCCAGACGATTGGAGAAAAGCAATTATCGTACCAATATACAAAAGAAAGGGAGATAAAAGCAACTGCAACAATTACAGCTTATTAAGTACCGTAAGTAAAATATACTCAAAAATTCTTATTCGTAGGGTAATGAAAATAACAGAAGAAAAGATATGGAAAGTCCAAAGTGGATTTATGCCAGGAAGATCATGTACAAATCAAATATTTAGCTTAAGACAGATCACAAAAAAAAAGCTTGAGAGTAGGAAAGAAAGTTTTCTGTGCATTCGACAAGGTGAATAGAAGTGAAGTTTGGAAAGTCCTTAAAAAATACGTAGTCAATGGATGGCTCCTACAAGCAATACAAACAATATATGCAGGTAGTAAAGCGAGTGTAAAGTTAATGGGAAACTGAGTGACTGGTTCGATATTATGCAAGACGTGAAACAAGGATGCGTTATGTCCTCATGGCTATTTATCATATTTATGGATAAGCGTCTAAGAATGGCCCTCTTCGACGAAGAAGATAAGATGTAGATCTAGAGACAGTGAAGGTACGTGGGTTAGCTTTCGCAGATGACAAGATTGTTATAGCAGATTCAATCGAGGACTTGCAAAGAATGTTGAATAAACTGAATACAATTAAGCATGAAGAACATGGACCTCAAAATTAACGTAAATAAACTCTGCATCATTATAGCGAAAACTTTCATCTGTAACATGTACTTTGACTTTAGAATTTTTTTCTACTCAGATTTTCGCTATAATCTGTACAAAAATAGAGGTATCTAAATTTTCTGGACAGATAGTAGACTCCAGGAATGCTTTAAGCCTTAAGACTCACATGGATCTATTAAGATCTTGCATCATAATGCTTCTTCTTATGAATGTCTGGGTTTATTCTAATTGTAAGCCGTTGGAAATTGTCTTGAAACTGTGGAGAATGAAGTATAGAACAGTGAGAAAGGAGAATTGTAAAGAAGCCGTAAAAAGGTATTTTCTTCGCTCGTTTATGAAAGACATAATAGAGGAACCCTTGGCTTGAAAGGAAGAAAAGCCGCTCGCTTTGTAGCCTGAACAAAACTCTGGTTTCGCAGCTCGGTGCAATTCGATGCAATCCAATACACCTTTTTTCCCCAACCTTAGATATTTTAAGAATATACCATTAAAAAAATGGTTCTTTAATCAGGGTGACCATTAGGCCACCCTTAAACTTGTGCCATTCGGTGACAAAATAATTGTATATTTTTCTTTTCTTTTTAAAATAATTTTAAACCGTGGTCCTGGGTCCTTTCAAAGTCCCAGAGCCAGAATGATTAAAATTATTAATTAATGTTAATTTTCGTAAGTATAATAATTGTTTGTCAGGTACCATGTGTTCCGAAAAAAAAGCTTGGACCCAATGATGAGACCAAAAATACTAATCCTTGGCTTCAAAAACTACCCTTTATTGGCGTCAAAATATTTTATTTATTTTTCTTTTTAAGTTATTAAAGTACCAACAAATTTGAAGAATGGGGTTTAAAATCTTCAAAATTCAGAATATAATATTTTGAAGATTCATCAACTTAGTTAAAAATTTATCTCTGGCTGAAAGTTCTTTTTTTTTGTTGATAATTCATATTTTTGGGTTAAAAATTCTACATTTTTACGAAAAATTCGTCTTTTGGCTTTAAAGTTCACCAATTTGTATTAACTTTCTTTTCTTTCTCTACGGAAAAATCTTTATTTGTTGAAAATTCGTCTTTTTGGTTGAAAGATTCATAATTTTAGTTGAAAATTCATCTCCGGCTAAAAATTTAACTTTTTCATTTTTGGTTAAAAAATTCTATTTTTTAGATAAAAATTAAAAAAAAAAGACTTTTTACCTTGAAAATTCAACTGTTTTGTTGATGTTTAATCTTTTTAGTTTGAAAATTTGACTAATTGGTTTCAAATTCATCTTTTTAAGTAGAAAATTCAAGTTTTTGGTTAAGAATTCAACTGTTTTTTTGAAAATGTAATTTTCTTTGAAAATAAAAGTATTTTCTAAAAAAGTAAACTTTTTTGGTCGAAAATTTAACAGTTTGGTTGAACCTTAGTCTACTTGGACAGAAAATTCGTCCTTTTGGATTAAAAATTCTTCTTTCATTATAGAAAAGCCATCTTTTTTAATTAAAATAAATCTAAAATTTTTAAATTTTAATCTTGAATTGTTTTATTCTGTTTATAAAAGATTCTGCGTTAACAATATTACAAGATTAAAATATTTTGTCCACGTTGTTAATTTTCTTTAATACATCATACATCAAACTTTTTGGATGGTCAAGAAAAAACATACTCTCTGCAAAAAAAAACAATTTTCCCCACCAAGGCAATAGGCAGATTGATAACTCAAGCAATATTGACTTGAATAACGAATCTACTTTTTATGATAATGTTTATGTAAGTGCATTAATTAACAATTCAATTATAACCCATTCACTCCACGAGCAATTAGCAAGAAACGATTTGTTATAATCTTCACTTGAAAGCGAGCTTAAAAGCCTTTAATAAATTACTTCAATATTTTAATAAACTATTCTGACATCTACGCAAATTGAATTAAATTGATATATTCAATCTAAAGTAATTGCTTCAGTCAGAAATAATAATTAATATTTTTCTACTTGAAAAGTGGCGATTTTGAAAATAAATAAAAAATAATTCAGAAAACATAAATAATAAGTCAGTTTTACATACTAATATATCAGTGAGATGAATGTTCTTCTGTGAATCCAGCATGATGTTCCCATTTAGGAAAAGTGACCTAATTTAGGGGACGTGAAGGAAATAATTCTTGTTTTAACTTCTATCTGGAAACATTTTTCTTCATAATATTTCAGAATATGATAAAAAAAAATTATGAAACTACTGGCCTGGTAAAAATCACACATGGTGTGTTATTTCAGATGGACTAGTTTCGAGAGTAAAGGGTCATTAAAAATGTTAGAACCCTCGTTCTAGTTTCTATTTTACCAATCTAGGAGCAGATTCCCCATAAAATTCCATGGTGTACAATATCGGTATGCGCGTTATAAATGGGGTTCTAATATATCCCCCAAAGCAGAAGTTTGTCTAGAAAAAAACTGGATCTGTCCATGCGGATGATCAATTGGTTTGTATAGACAAGACATGTGTTTACTCTAGGAGTCTAGGCTGTTGTGCGTGTGAGTAAAATCCTCGTCAAAAGCTTCCTCACATTTCAAATCAATTCCAACACTCGACATTTATATTTTCATTCAATTAATCCTGTTATTTTATGGATCCACTCACAGTAGAAACTTATTTGAGCCTCTATTGTCAAAAAGATAATTCCCTTATTTCTAAGTTTGATCCATTTTTTAAGAATGAATTATACTTATGGGACTTAATATTTTTTGCCTTAATTGAGGAGTAATCGATCAAAACGTGATAAATTCATTTCAGATGATTCCTCAATAATTAAGAGAAATTTTGTATCTCAAAAACACCAGAGATAGAAGAAAAATTCAAAACAGTAGAGGAAACCATCTAGCTGGATATCCAATATTATCATATTATTGAATCTATTAGCTTGGATTTATGCAGTTTTTATAACTCATTGAAAACTTCAGTACAAAATATCCGAAATTTAATTTGTGTATTTTGAACCCCCCTTTTTTAAAAGAATTTCTCCTTTTCCCCTGTTTTCAAGATACTTCCACTTTTTCTCGTTTTTTCGCTCAAATCCGAACTGAATTAAGAGAATCAAATAAGAAAATGCAACGATTTTTGGTTGAAAGTTCATTCTTCTTGGTTACAAATTCGACTATTCAACAGTTTTGTTGAACATTCGTCTTTTTAGATAAAAAGTTCCTTATTTTGGATTGAAACCTCTTTTAATGTAAAAAGTATTTTTTTTTTGTGTTAAAAATTAACTTTTTTTTTTAAAGAATTCGACTAATTGGTTGAAAATTCATTTTTTTAGATTGAAAATTCACCGATTTGGTTACTTTTTTTTAAATTCAACTATTTGTTTAAAAATTCAGCTTTCTTCGTTAAAAATCATCTTTTTTGTTGAAAATTTAACTTTCCAGGTTGATGATTCAACTGTCTTTTAAAACATTCGTCTTTTAGGCTTTTTGGCTTCAAGTTGAAACATTTGGTTGGTTTTTTTACTCAACTATTTGGTTAAACATTTATTTATTTTTTTTTGAAAATTATCTTTTTTGTAGAAAATTCAACTGTCTTTCAAAATTCGTCTTTTTGGCTTGAAAATTCAACTATTTGGTTGAAGTTGATTCTTTTTTGGTTAAAAAATTCACTCTGTAGTTGAAAATTTAGCTTTCTTGGTCGAAAACTAACTTTTTGTTGACAATTTATCTTTTTGAAATTAAAATCAAATTTTTCTAGAACACTCGAATTTTGTGCTTGTAAACTCACATTTTCTGTAAAAAAAATAATCTTTCTCGGTTGGAAATTAACTCTTTTTTTACATACATCTTTTGCGGAATTAAAATTTAAACTTTTTCGAGAACATTTGACCTTACAGCTTAAAAACTCAACTCTTCTCATGAAAATTTGTCTCTTTTGGTTGAAAATGAATCTTTTTTGGTTGATAATTAAATTCTTTAGTTGAAAATTTAGCTTTCTTGGTCGAAAATTAACATTATTGTTGAACATTTATCATTTCGAAGTTTAAAGTCAAATTTCTTCCAAAACATTCGACTTTTGAGCTTGAAAACACATTTTTTTGGATAAAAATTAATCTTTATTACGTAAAAATGCATCTTTTTTTATTGAAAATGCAACTTTTTGGAAATTTATCTTTTTTCAATAGAAGCTTTAACAATTTGGTTACAAATTCATCTTTTTTGGTAGAAATTTAATCTTTTTTCTTGAAAATTTATCTTTTTGGTTGAAAATTCATGATTTCCGGTTAAAAATTCAAATTTTTTGTTGCAAACTTTTCTTTTTTTTGTTGAATTCAACTGTTTTTAAAATTAAATTAAATTCATCTTTTTTTTTTAATTCAACTATTTGATTGAAAAGTGATCGTTTTTAGTTGAAAATTTAATTATTTTTTTAAAAAATAAAGTATTATGTTGAAAATTTAATTTGTTTATTAAAAATTGAACTATTTGGTTAAAAATTGAACTATTTGGTTAAAAATAATTTTTATCCACTTTTGAGAGTATCGAGGAGTGCATCTTATAGGCTGTGAATTCTGAAATAAACAAATTTAAATGATTCAAATTTATAAATAAAGGATTGAAATATAAATACGGCCATTAAGTAGAGAAGGCTTATTTAGTTTGTAATAAAATGAATTACAATTCTTCTGAGCATTACTTGTAAATATTCTAGTAATTGTGACACTTTTTGCACTTTATTCATTAGTTTATTTTTATTGATTACTTTATTTATTAGTCTGTGGTAGATCTATTTATTTATTGTTGGGTAAATTTTGTATAATGATGGAAGTAGATAGGCAGGGCCGCTTTTGGACCACGAAACCTACATTACCGACATTAAGAACATTCTACAGCTGTAGTGGTTCCTGTCCGTACTAAGTTTCTAGAATATTCTAAATGCCGTAATACAATGATATTGTGCAATTGTGAGTAATAAATTTTGCGTAAACAACTTCAAGGTTATTTATTATCTTAATTAGTATAGTTATGAGAAAAATAAGTATCATTTATTGTTTGTTTATAGATAATACATTTAATTTAGAAATTAATTCATTAATTTCATTCGCGAAAGATGCAGCACCTTCTATACCAATTGGGATAATTAATAACCTTGAAGATGTTTACGCAAAATTTTTTACCCACAATTGTGCAATATCAATGTTTAATACGCCTACCCCGAAAGGGAAATGGCTTAATGGTATAATAATCCAGCACATTCTAGAAACTCAGCACGGACACGATCCACTACAAATTGTAGAATTTTCTCGATGTCGGTAAAGCAGGTTTCGTGGTCCCGAACTGTCCTGTCTATCTGCTGATGGATGTAAAAATAATTTCTCGGATGATGAAATCGGTACTGATTTCTAGTTCCACTGATCTTTGACCTATGTTGTTCCATAACGAGTTAAAAAAAAGTCACGTCAGCTGTACAGCTTTTCATATCCGTTCGATAAGACCATTAAAATTAGGCCTGTAAAGATGGGGTCTCTGGTTGTCTAAATTCTAATGTTTATGCACGTTCCATGCACATCCCTCTCTTTAAGGTACAATGGACCCCATGAAGCGAAGGGCTCGTGTGTTTGTGTATTTAGGACATTTCCTGAAAGGGATCGTCGAAAATTTTCACGTAAACTCCACGCCTCGTTCTATAAGCAAATTTTCCTCGCTTTTCTTCAGATCGGAATTTATGCCTCCTCCCACCCTCCTCTCTCAAGCGTGGCAAATAATTTTTTTTTACTATTTCTACACCCGGATGGTCCACAAACATCACTTTTTTCAAACACTTTTTTTATTAAACGTATAAAAATGGTAAGAAATGGATTTCTGGGTTTGGATTGAAAAAGTGTTGGGTTATTTATTATTTTATTCCCTAAGGAAGTTTCAGGAAGAAGGGAAACATTTTTTTTAGGGGAAATCATATTAATGTGGTGGAATCAAACATATTTTTTACTGAAATCTGAATGATGGCAGACTTCACACTGTTTCCTCTATTGTCCTGTTTTACCCGTTTTTAAAGAACTACTCTTTCTCCCCCTTTCTTGAAGAAACTTCTCCTTTTTCTCGTTTTTTCCGCTCAAATGCGAACTGAATTAATATAGAACCCAATAAGAAAATACAGCTACTTTTTGGTTGAAAAGTACAGTATCATATTTTAGGTTCAGAATTCATCCCCTTTGTTGAAAAATTGTACTATTTGGTTGGAAAATGAATTATTTTGTTGAAAATTCAACAAAGGACCCCGCACCAAATGTACAGAAAAAAGCCTTCCCTAGTAGAAATGTACGAACGGCGCAGTACTGACCCAGTACTGACTGCCGGTCTGGCAGTACTGACTCCCAGTACTGGGCCAGTGCTGGGCCAGTACTGGCTTGTAACGCTGTCCAGTACTGATTTTCGGAGCTTGTCCAGTACTGACTCAGTACTGACTATCAGTACTGGCACACTACTGGCACACTACTGGCATATAAATAGCTCCTTATAGCAATAGAATATTGCGGGATATCCCATTTGATTCTAATTATGTTCTGTATTGTCCCAGGGATATCGTAGGAATAATCAGGGAGTTAAATGGGATATAATGTGAAGTTTCAATATCATTACCGTATCCGTACAGCCCGCGTACACAGTCGCGACTAACAAAAATTATACGTCCGAGATATCCACATTCGGATATCTCGCAGCAGCAAGGGTCAGCTCGACCATGGTGCAATAGAAGAGCCTCGCCCTGCAGTAACCATCTTGTTGATCACGGTAGCATTTATGCCAAGTAAGTATGATTTTCGACGCCTCGACTCCTGTCTTAAACACTCGGCGCGCCGTTTCGACTGCGAGAGAGGCAAATCGTTGCGCGCCCTGGCGCACCACAGCCGAACTTTTGCCCAAGGCGGTAAGATTCAAATCTTCAAATTTTAAATCAAATCTTTTTATGTCAAATCTTTTATCCATGAATCGTAGTTTATCGTTCATACCATTATGAGAGTTAGATATATGAATATACAAACTTATTTATTAAAGCTAGAATAAAAATTATTGTTCAACATAATACATAATAAATAATTTACGATATCAGAATTTGATTAATTATTATTTATAGTGATTAATAATGCGATGAAATTGCAATATTATTATTTCAAGCATTTTACGTAGCTGAGCACCGTAGATTATTGTTAAACTATTGTAAAAAAATCCAATATACTAGATGAAAAAAAATCAACATGAATTAATGTTTTTCTCCTTTTTTTACGAAAGCGACTATTAATCATTATCATTATTATGAAAAGTTTCAATAAACTGCGTTACTGAATAAAAAGGGCAATCTATCCGGGCCTTATTCTTACCTGATCAGGGTCGTAAATACGGCCTTTTATCAGATTGCCTTAATTAAAAATAAGGCTAGCCTATCCGGGCCTTATTTGGACCTGATCAGGGCCGTTATATACATTTTTAAATCAGGCAACCTTATCAGGGCCTGGTGCGAGCCTTTTTTCAAATAAGGCTAAAAAAGACATTTTCCGCACGGGTCTCTTATGTTGACGCGCGTTGATTTGATCTTTAGAAAGTGGGATTAAAAAATATTTTACCATAAATTATATATATATATATATATATATATAATTTATGGTA
>CAKNYM010050680.1:247106-343075 GCA_932195095.1 Andricus curvator
CCTGATCGTCAAAATATAAAAGTTTTAGTCAAATCTATCATAGCGTTTTTGAGGAAAAAAAACATTTTGCTAAAATAAGCATTTTTCCATTAAAATACATGTAAAAATCGAAACTTTGGACAAGTGTTTGTCTAAAAACTGTCCATCTTTCTGACATTTTTCTTTCGAATTTTTAGTTTGCAGGTTCGAAAATACAAGAAAAAATTTTTTTTAGAATTTTTTATCATAAGGCTTTTTTCTGTACATTTGGTGCGGGGTCCTTTATCAAAAATACATATTTTTTCATAGATAATTCATCTTTTTGGTGGAAAAGTCATCTTTCTTTGTTGAAAATGAACTTTTTTGTCAAAAATTCAACTTTCTTCTGGAAAATTCATGTTTTGGGCTTAAAAATTGAACTATTTAGGTTGAAAATTCAACTATTTTGTTGAAAAATCACATTTTTGGGTCGAAAATTCAACTTTTTTTTGTAGAAAATTTAACTATTTGGTTGAAAATTCGACAATTTTGTTGAATACTAAATTATTTGTCGAAAATTCTTCGATAGAAATTCATCCTTTTTGTTTTCAAATT
Source organism: Andricus curvator (assembly GCA_932195095.1). NCBI lineage: Eukaryota > Metazoa > Arthropoda > Insecta > Hymenoptera > Cynipidae > Andricus > Andricus curvator. Next base: position 247,680 of record CAKNYM010050680.1, read on the forward strand.
CATCTTTTTTGTTAGAAAAGTCATGACTGAAAATTTATCTTTGATTCATTTGGTGGAAAAATGATGTACTTTTTTGAAATATCGTCTTTTTGGTAGAATTCGACTGTTTTTTTATTTAAAATTAAAATCCTTGTTAATTGAAATACGAACTATTATATCTTTCGTTGAGAATTTATCTTTCTTGCTTAAAAATTCGAAGGTCTTTTAAAAAATTCGACTTTTTGACTTAAAAATTCAAATATATTAAAACATATTTGAATAAATGAGTTTAGTAGAAGTTTCATCTATTGTGGATTGAAAAGTTAACTGTTTGTTTAAAAATTAATCCATTTTGGTTGATGGGTTCCAAATTGAAGAATTTCATTCTGGAATCCTCATAAATAATGATTGCATATAGTTAACTAATTTTGCTTCTTTTTTTGTTGCAGGTGAGACTCAATTGTTATTCTTATCAATCACGATTTTTCTCAAGTCTATGGGTAAAGTAGAATTTTTGAGTATTTTATTGTTTATACTGAAAAATAGTAAATTTAGATTTGTTATTTTATAGAGGACATTTTGTGTCTTAATCTGTTTTCATCAATTTCTCTGGTATGACTTTGACCGCTGAAATCGTTGCATATGCGAATATGCAAATAGTCGCACAATTTCGCATTCTTATTGACCCACATACTGCAGATGCAAACCGTGAAATGGCTTCCTGACTTTATCAAGTTCAATATTCTGCCGGACGTGACGTCACTGAAAAAACAACTAGCTAAGAAAACGACCCACGATTTGTTCTAAAAGGCACTGCATCGCAGCGCGATTATTAGCGATTCGCGCTAAATTTTCAATTTAAATAACAATGTTGCAAAACCGAATGCCAATCCTACAACGGTTTTTTAATTGCATGAGGTCAACTCGATCTAATTTTCCATTGACAAATTTCAATTTACTTTTCTTACCAATTTCTTTTATAAAAATAAATTTTTTTTCTGGTTCAAGTTTTTCAACAACTTTATTAAAAAGTCATCCTTTTCGTATTAAAAATTCAACTATTTTGGTAGAAAACTACCTTATGGTTGAAAATTCATATTTTGGCGTCGACAATTCAACTCAAATATTTCTTGGTTAAGAATTCAACTAATTTTTTTTTAAATTGATCTTTTTGGTTTGAAAATTCGTCTGCATTTGTAGAAATTTAATCTTTTTTGGATAAAAATTCAACTGTTTGGTCGAAAATTAATCTTTTTTGTTTGAAAATTCTAATATTAAATAAAAAATACTTTTTTTGTTGGAGATTTATAATTTTGGTTGAAAATTCATCACTTTGGTTGAAATTTTTGTTTGATCGGTTGAAAATTAAATTTTTTAAACTAAATCAATAAGTATTCCACTTAAAGGTTCATCATTTTAGTAAAAAGTTTATCTCTTTTGTTGAAATTTTAACTTTTTTGTTCAAAATTGATCTTTTTAATTGAATATTCAACTACTTGGGTAAAAGTGGAGCTACTTTGTTAAAAATTCCTTTTTTTAATGAATAAGGATAATCTCTTTGGTAGAAAGTTTAACTGGTTTGTTAAAAATTCGTTTTTAAATTAATTGTTTTTAATGTTAAAAATCCGACTTTTTTGGTAGAAAAGGATCTTTTCGGTTGGAAATTGCCGTGTTTTTGGTTAAAAATGCAAATTTTCTTTCTTTTTTTTTGTGAAAAATTAAGTGTTTTTTTTACTGACAATTTAACTTTTCTATTTTTGGTTGAACATTTAAATTTTTAAATTGAAAATTCAACGGTTTGTTTTTAAATTCATGTATTTTGTTGAAAATTTGTCTTTTTGGTTTTAAAATTCATTTCTTTTTTATAGAAATTTTATCTTTGTTGGTTGAAATATGAACTATTACGAAAAATAAAACTATTTTGTTGCAAATTTAATTGTTTTGTTGAAGATGCAACTCTTTGGTTGAAAATTCAACTATTTGGTTGAACATTCGTTTTTTTTTGTTGACGAAATATATTTTGGCTTGAAAATTAAACTATTTGGTTGAAAATGCAACTGTTTTTGGTAGAAGTTTTTTTTTTCATTAAAAGTTCGATCATTTGGTTGAAAATGCAACATTATGGTTAAAAAATCAGCTATTTTGTCAAAAAGTCATCTTTTTTGGTCTAAAAATTCAACTGTTTTGTTGAAAATTCAACTGTTTTTGTTGAAAATTCGTCCTCTGGATTGAAAATTCATCTTTTATGAGAGAAAAGTAATCTTTTTTGCTGAAAATTATTAACGTTTAATGTGAAATTGTTTTATTCCGTTTATAAAAGATTATATGTCAAAAATGTTAGAATATTAAAGTCCTCGTCTTAGAATATGAATATTAATGGTAAAGAAAAATGAAAAATTGTTCAGGGAAATATCAGGAAATTTTGTAAATGAAGTTTTGCGGCCACGCTGAGTTTGGGAATAGAAAGTAGTATATTTTATATATATATATATATATATATATATATATATATATATATATAATTTGTTAAACTTATTTACAAAGTATGCAGATACGACGTTATGAAAGCAGTGATTTGTGTTACGATTTACAACGATGTTTCTCAACATTAAATCCACTTTATAACACAAGTGTAATGATTCATGATTAGGCCGACTTATTTTTATTAAAAATTCCGAACTTTCTACTTTCTATAGTGAATTACCGGGTAACTCGCATATGTTGCGCAAACCCGGTAGGATAACAGCTGCAATTCAGGTATCAATTGCGGCAGAGTGCTCGCTGCATCTAATGATTATTAACGCTGTTATTATCTTCGTTATTAATTACGCAGCGCTGCTCGCATCCAGCGACATCAAAACTTTCAGTCTGTCCAATGAAAACCTCAGAAGTTTCTTCCACATCCTGTTTATTTGCAACGGAAAATAATACCCAGGGTTACACAGAGGAAAAATTATGTATGCTGATTATATACATCAGTTTATCTCAACTCTAGAAATTAGAAACAGAATTCTGTAGTGGAAATTTTTTTAATATACTATAGTCTACACTAAAATGGTTATAGTCTTTAGCCGTGAAAAAAATTCCTCTCTGTCTCCGCTCGGATTCGAACCCAGGTGTACAGACTCTCGGTCTGGTGTTCTCTGGGTAAAAACATCAGACCGGCAATCTGTAGACCTGGGTTCGAATCACAGTGGAGCTAGGCTAGAGACACATTATTTCACAACTAAAGGCTATAACCATTTTGGTTTAGACAAGTAGATCAAAAACCGTCATTCGATCGACAAAAAACCAAAATGGTATGTTATTTTTTATACGATTTTTATCCTTAATCTGGCCACGAATATGTCGTTGAAAACGAACCAATGATATTGGCAGGCCTCGGACTCTTCAGACTATTGACACTATTTGACACTTTTTTTGAGTTAATGCCACTATTTTTGTATTTTTCCTTGAAGAATCTTATTGAACTTCTGCGCTAATTGGCTAAAATAATGTGTCGGCCATCTCAGCGAATCACAACGTACCGAAAAAGTGTCTCAATTTTTTCTTGAAATTATGTATGGGTCATCCAAAAATATCGTTAGGACGATTTGTTGCATTTTGAACCAAAAGATCAATTTTCAACAGAGAAGATTAATTTTCTATAAAAAAGACGAATTCTCAACAAAATACATACGACTTCAACCAAATAGTTGAATTTATAACCAAGAAGATTTTTTTCTATCAAAAAAGACGAATTTTAAACAAAGTACCTAAATTTCTAACCAAATATAGTTGAATTTTCAACCAGAAAGTTCATTTTCAACCAATCAGACGAATTTCCAAGAAAATACTTGAAAATTTTTCAGTTTAAAAGATTAATTTTTAACCAAAAAAAAAGGAATGTTCAATTGAAATTATGAATCTTCAACCAAAAAAATTAACTTTAATTAAATAATTAATTTTCAACCAAACAGTTGCATTTTTAACCAAAAAATAAATTGATTGTCTACCAAAAAAGACGAATTTTCAACAAAATGCAGACATTTTTAAACAAATAGCCCAATTTTCTACCATATTGTTGAATTTTCGAGCCGAAAATACAACTTTGCTAAAAAAAAGTTGAAATTTCAACAAAAAAGTGAATTTCAAACCGAAACAGATTAATTTTTAATCAGACAGTTCCATTTTTAACCAAGAAAGATGAGAATTCTACACACACACACAAAGATGAATTTTCAAACCAAAAAGAAATTTAATATTTTTTTGGTGAAAATTCGACTATTCGGTTGAAAATTCATCTTTGAAGATAGAAACATCAAGTATTTGGTTAGAATTGTCCTATTTTGTTTAAAATGTAGTTACTTTGTTGAGAATTCAAGTATTTTATTAAAGGTCATCTTTTTTGGTTTAATTGTGATACACTCATACATTTTTTAGTATGAATGAAAATTTTTTAATTTTGAAGAATTTTTTAAAATTGTTAGAAAAAATTTCTATCATTTAAAATGATTCATTTTGTAAGAAATTAAAAATTTCTCAAAAAATGTCAAAAATGATTTGAAACTTAAAAAGGTTTCAAATACTTCAAACAAAATGTAGATTCCTGAAGATTTTCAAACTCGTGAAAAACGAATCCGGAAAATTTTAAGACAATTTTAGGAATAATTCGAGTCAGTTTAAAAGGTATTCAAGAATTTTAGAAGTTTTCAAAAGATTAAAAATATTTTTTAATTGTTACAGATTTCGGAAAGTTTCTAAAATATTTTAATAGGTTTTACAAGTGGCAAACAGTCTAAATAGTTAAATACCTTCTAAACTTACTCAATATCCCCCTTAAATTTGGTAAAATGCTGTGAAATAAAAACAAAAATTTATTATAAATTTTCTAGATACTTTTTTGACATATCTGAAATCTTCAAAAGTCGTTTTGAATTTTCTCGAGAAATCTAGGAAAAACTTATTTATATAACTTTTAAGCAAATATACAAATAAATCTAAAAAATAAATAGTTATTAGACATTTTTATTTCGTATTACAAATTATTTGTTTTTTCAAATTATAATTTGCCTACAATTTTTGTGTTTTCTTGATGAACAATTTTTTTGGTTGAAAATTCGTCTTTTTGGTTTAAAAATTCATCTATTTTGGTATAAATTTCGTATTTCTTTATTAAAATTGGAACTATTTGGTTTAAAATTGAAATATTTGTTTGTTGAGGATTTATATTTTCTGTTGAAAATTGTCTTTTTGGATGAATTCAACTCTTTCTTATTCAAAATTAAAATCTTTTTAGTTTTAATATCAACTATTATATTTTTCGTTGAGAGTTAATCTTTTTTGCTTTAAAATTCAAGTACTTGGTTAAAGGTTAAACTACTTTGTTAAAAATTCACTTGTTGTTTGAAGATTCATCATGTCAGTTCCAAACTCATCTCTTTTGTTCGAAGTACAACTTTTTTTTTTAATTCGTCTGTTTTGCATAAAATTAATCTTCTTGGTTAAAAAATGATCTGTTTGGTTAAGGATTCAAATATTATGTTGAACATTCGTTTTTTCCAATGACTTAATTTGTTTTTTGTTTAAAATAAAAATATTTTTGGATTGAAATATCAACCATTAGATTTTTCTTTAAAATTTTTTTTTTTTTTTTTTTTTTTTTTTGGTTAAAAATTAAATGTCCAGTTGAAAGTTAATATTTTCGAGTTAAAAATTAAACTGTTTTGTAGATGATTCGTCTCTTTTGGAACAAATTAAATATTTTTTGGTTAAAAATACAACTGGTTGAAAATTAATCTTTTTGGTTAAGGATTCAACTGTTATTGATTTAAAATAAAAATCGTTTGTGATTGAAATATCAACTATAGCATTTTTCGTAACTATTTAGTTAAAGATAAATTTTTATGTTGAAATGTTAATTTGACATATCTGAAAATTTCAAAAATCCTTTTGAATGTTCTCAAGAATTATTGTTTTTCCCTTAAATGCTAGTTACTTAAAAATGGGCCCAATGATTTTTTTCATTCATGGCTTAAAATACTCGGAGACAAAAATATATTCAGAAAAAACTGGGATGGGCAAGCACTTTTTGGTCAAAATTGGTTCAAGCTAACCATGCCGAACCAAATGACTGCTGAAATTTGAACAATAAAAAAAAATGATCGGAAGTTCCGGTGCAATAAACAAAACAGAGGAAGCAATCGGAAATGGTTGGAGGAGGAGTTAGCACTCAGCGAGGTTAACCCAGTCGAAAAAATATTGGTTTAGGGGCTCAGGTCGTCAAAGGGCAAATTTAGGGGAGCCAAGCTTTAAATAACAGCAGAGTCGTTGAACCGCCACGAAGACCAGTAAAAAGCAAGCAGCCGGGCAAATAAATCTGAACGGGAGGTGAAGTATGGAATTTAATTCCTCACCTCGGTTCACGTTACTTCGATAATTTCAGATAATTATATATTCCCACAATGCGGCCAAGAAAAGAGTTACAATTACAAACGTCCCTGCAAATCTAGCCATTCAATTTTCCTGCGTTCAATCGATTGCCTCAATCACTATAATTATTAATTAATAATTATAACCTTGTCCGATTTTTAAACAAATTTCACATTTGTATGCCAAACCAGGAAAGTGTGGAGAAAAATAGTCTATGAGAAATGTGTGATAAGTGTCAGCGGAGTGAGAGTCGCCTGAAACGAACAATCTTGAATACTAATGGGTCCTCGTGAAGAGCTTTACTTAGTCCTTAGTTTATGTGATTAGAGGAAAGAGTATGGATCATCTGTGGGATTATCAGTCAGTTTACGTATTTTTGTGTTCTATGACATGTGATGACTTTTTGAAGCTCTTCGCCTGGGGTAATTGCTAGAGAGATGCGGATTTTTCACGATAATAGGGGAATTATAGGCGAATGAATTCTTTTAGACAAAAGAGACGAATAAAAATAGTCGAATTTTTAACCAAATATTTGAATTTTCAACCTGCATAGACGAATTTTCAACCAAATGGTCTAATTTTCAAACAAAAAAGGTTAAACTTCAACCAAGAATAGTTTCATTTTTAAGCAAATAGATAGTTGTATCTTCGAGCCAAAAAGACGTATTTTTTGAAGACACTTGAATTTTCAACCGAGAAAGATGAATTTTCAACAAAGAATTTTTCTAAAGAAAAAGATGACTTTAACAGAATAGTCTAATTTTCAACAAAATGATTAAACTTCTGACATAATAGTTGTATTTCCAACCAAGATGATTAATTTTCTGAAAATAAAGATGAATTTTCAACAAAAGGAACGAATTTACAACAAAATAGTTGAATTTTTAACCAAGTAGATGGATTTTCAACCTACAAAGATTATTTCTCAAACATAACAGATTATACTTCAATGAAAAAGTCTACTTTCAAACAAAATAGGTGAATTTTTCTAATGGAATTTGCAACAACATAGTTGAGTTCTTAACAAAATAGTTGAATTTTCAACTAAAAGCGATACATTTTCAATCAGAAAATTGAATTTTCAAATAAAGAAGATAAAATTTCAACGTAACATGTGATAGTTCATATTTAAATAAAAAAAGATTTCAATGTTAAACCAAAATCAGATAAATACATCCAAAAAGACGAATTTTTAACAAAATAGTTGAATTTATAACCAAGAAACATTTTTCAGTCTACGAAAAAATTTCAACCAAGTTACATATTAAATTTTCAGCACAAGAAGGCGAATTCTTAATAAAACAGTTAAATTTTCAACAAAATGTTAATTTCCAACCAAATAGTTGAATTTTCAACCCAAACAGACGAATTTACAATAAAACAGTTGAGTTTTTAAACAAAGAAGTAATAGTTAAATTTTTAATTCAAAAAATTAATTATCAACCAAAAAAAAAAATAATTTTCAACAAACTAGTTATATTTTCAATCAAAGAGATGCATTTTCAACTAATGAAATAAATTTTTTACACAGTAGTTGAACCAAGTAGTTGAATTTTTCAACCAAAAGAGATTACTTTTTAACAAAATAGTTGAATTTTCAACCAAATATCTAAATTTTTTACCAAATAGAATTTTGAAACAAAAAAGATGAATTCTGAATCAAAAATATAATAGTGAATTTTTCAATTAAAAAGAATGAACTTTCAAACTTTCAAGAAAAACGGGAAAAGAAAAGATTAAGGGAAAAGTGTGAAGTCTGTATACTTTTTGCACAAAAGTTGTTAATCAAATAATTTTTCTGTTTCTTTGAAAACGATTACATGTTTTGCTATTTCGGATTTATTTTGTCGGCTAAATTTCAAGGTAAATTACAAGTTTCGTAAAACGATCTAGAGTTGTACTTAACAAAATGACGATGCATCTTCTTGAGATGAGAGCGGCATATTCACATGAGTCATTTTGCTCATAAAAAAAGGAGTAGGAAAAACAAGAAAGAGGGAAGTCAGTGATCTCGAGCTGATTCTTCCTTCGGGAAGTTGCTGCCAGATACAATCTTTTGCAATAAATTTTAAAAAGCGTGAAAAAAGGCTGGTATGAGTGTATATCATTTTTTTAGAGACAATGAACTCAGAGGATTTTGTAGCCTAAGTTCTCATGAAGAGATGGGAAGAAGGTAATGGATTTTTGAAAGGAACAAATTCAAGGACACAAATACAAAAAATTACCGTCCTTTCTTAAAAAATAAAAAAATAAAATTAGAACAATTACTACTTTTCTATTAATAGACTTAACAGCCAAAAACTCCCTAAAAAAAGTTGAATTTTCTGCAACAAAAATTATTTTGCAACCAAATAGTTGCGTTTACCATTCGTCAACGAAAATATAAATTTTCTACAAAATTTTTTGCAATACATCATTTTTTTAGAGACAATGAACTCAGAGGATTTTTTAGCCTAAGTTCTCATGAAGAGATGGGAAGGTAATGGATTTTTGGAAGGAACGAATTCAAGGACACAAAGGCAAAAAATTACCGTAATTTCTTAAAAAATAAAATAAACGCAGAACAATTGCACTAAAAAAATTTAATTTTCAAAAAAAAAAAAAATTACTTTGCAACCAGACAGTTTCACTTACGATTTTTAACCGAAAATATAAATTTTCTACAAAACTGTTGAATTTTCAACCCTAAAATTGGAATTTTCAACAAAAAAGTTAACTTTCAACAAAACAGTTGAAGTTTCTATAAAAATGTTGAATTTTCAAGCCCCAAAGACGACTTTTCTAAAAAATAGTTGAATTTTCCACCCGAAAATATAAGGTTTCAACAGAAAAGTTTAAATAGTTGAATTTTGAACCAAATAGTTCAATTTTACTTTTTAAATAGTTGACTTTTCAATCCAAAAAGATGAATTTTAAACCAAGATGATTAAGTTTCTAACAGAAAGACAAATTTTCAACCAAATACAAACATTTTCAACTAAAAAAGATCAATTTCAAACTAAAAATGGAATATTTAAATAATTAAAAATGGAAAAGTAAACAAAAAATTAATTTTCAACCAAAAATGGAATAGTTAATTTTTTCATTTAAGAAAATGAATAGTTTTGATATAGTTAATACTTCAACCAAAATACATTTCAATTTTAAATCTAAAACAATTGAATTCAACCAAAAAGACTAATGTTCAACAAAATAATTGAATCCTGAACCAAAACAAGTTAATTTTCAAATAAAAAGTTGGCATTTTTAACCAACAGAGATAAATTTTCAAACAAAAAAAGACAAATTTGCAACTTGGAAAGATTTTCCAGTCAAGAAAGAAAGAAATGTTCAACCAAATTGTAGAAATTTCAAGCTACAAAAGGCGATTTTTTTTACAAAGCAGTTTAATTTTAAACGAAAATGTTAATTTTTAACAATAAAGTTCATTTTCAATAAAGTAACTAAATTGTAAACCAAAAGAGATGAATTCCGAACCAAAAGTATACTCGTGGACTTTTCAATTAAAAAGAATTAACTTTCGTCTTAAAAAGATGACTTTTCTACCAGAAGATGTATTTTCAACCCAAAAAGATTAATTTTCTATCCACAAAGACGAATTTTTTACAAAACAGCTAAATTTTTAACTAAAAAGGATAAATTCTCAACAGAAATTGTAGCTTATAGTTGATACTACAACAAAAAAAGATTTTAATTTTTGAATAAAAAACAGCTGACCTTAACCCAAGAAACTGAATTTTCAACATAATTGTTAAATCCTCAACAAAAACAAAATATTTTTAAACATAAAGTTGCATTTTTAACAAAAGAAAATACATTTTTAAACCAAAAAGACGAATTTTTAACAATAGTTGAATTTTCAACAAAGGAAGATTTTTCAGTCCTGAAAGAAAAAAAATTTTAACTACATTGTTAAATTTTTAAGCGGAAAAAGCGAATTTTCTACAAACACTTGAATTTTCAACCGGACAATATTAATTTTTAAAGAAATTGTTGAATTTTCTACCAAAATAGTTGAACTTTTAAGCCAGACAGATGAATTTTTAATAACGCAGTGAAATTTCAAGCCAAAAGGGCTATATCAAAATTGCTGAATTTTTAACAAAATAATTAAATTTTCAACTAAATAATAAAAAACATGCAAAAAGAGGAATTATTAAAAAAAAGACAAAAGAGGAGAACAGGAGAAAGAGTGTGAATTCTCGATTCAGAAGAATAAATCATCTGAATTATGAATCATCTCTCTTTAGCATTTCTACTTATTTTGAATGCTACCTGTTTTTCAAGTAGATGCAACAAACTCATAAAATTCAAAAGAAGCGGAAGTGAGTGCCAAAGTCAACTTTATTAGAATGTGGGGTAGGGAAAAAAATGAAATCGCATGCGAATCGCAGCCGGGGAATTATGCAAATTCAGTTTAGCAAAGTGGAGTGCCGTTCAAGCGGAGAGGCGACAAGGGAGTGTTCAGTAAACAAGCTGCAAAAAGCTAACTTTTATTATTATCATCCCACCCCATCGCTCCAGGATGCTACTTATTCGGATCTCTATCTCTCCATTTTATACTACGTCCTTTTTATTCCTTTTTTTTATTTTCTATTTTTACTAACAGAGAATGAATCTCAGGGGTTCGTTCGTGCCCCGGTGCACCATAAACAAGCTTTTAAGGGATTTGGAAAGAAGAGAGGGATGTTCAACACAATGGACACATTTTTACGGATTAAAGATTCTCATTGTGTCGCTATTCGTTAGGGACTTAACAAACGACTGCAGAATTGAGCCATTATTTCAAATCGCTAATAGAACGGATCATGCTGCCTTTAAATTATGAAGAACAAAATTTGGCAGCTGTCTTTTGCGTTGAGAAACACTGACATGAGACAAATGTCAAAAATTCTACGCTTCTGAGCTCGCAACGTAGCTTGGGAACGTAGTTTATTGACGGTCCCTTATATATATTTTACGCTTGATATCAAAAGTTTAAATCATCCATATATGATTTATACGATCCATAGTCAATACACCGTTTATACATTTTGTATACGCTTTACGCAATATTAGCTTACAAAATGAACCTTTTATTAGAGATTAAGTAAATAGTACATATTATTATTCAAATTGGTTGAAAGCTGGATCAAAGAGACCACCCTGAACAGATATAAGGTTTCCTGGCATCGATCTACTTTTCCCGGAGGCATTCAATACTTCAAGAGAGCGAGTCTATACTATAGCTGTCGAGGAATTAGCATTACATTATGCGTTCGTTTGCGTTCGTTCACAAGCCACAGAGAACGCTTTTCCTTTACATTTTGCCGGATGTCCCAGTTCTATCATGTCAGCTTAACTTGGTCTTTGCTGGAAGCATTTAGACCGAAGTTGATTTTATTGTTAGACAACATCGATGTGCGAATCTAAACAAAACTACGTTACTGAAGATTGTTAAAACCACTTTTATAAAGTAATTAAAAATAGTATACGAGGTATGTCCGTAAAGCATCCGACCTGGCGGACACAACCTTCTTCCAGCGATCCTCCCACTTCCGGAAGCACTCCTTAGTCACCTTTCGGAATAGCTAACAGAAGCTCCGTCGCATTCTGTTTTATTTTATCTACGTCTTGAAATCATTTCCCTTTTAGAGGATACTTTAATTTGAGAAATAGCCAGAAATTACAAGGAGCCAGGTCAGGTCTATATGGGGACTGTGGAACTTGTGGAAGGCCGTTTTTCACCAGAAATTACTGAATAAGCTGCGATGAATGGGTAGGTGCGTCGTGGTGAAGAACCCAGTCGGCACTTTTCCACAAATCAAAACGTGTCCTTCCTGCGTCACGTAATCGCTTCAGAACTTCTTGGTAATACGTTTTGTTTACCGTCTGACCTTTTGGGGTGTATTTATTTTGCACAAGACCTTCCTGGTGGAAGAAAATAGTGAGCATTGTCTTGATGTTGTTCCGACTTTCTACTGAAGTACAAACACTTTTAAATTGCCTAAACCATTCTTTAATTTCAGTATTTCTTATAGACTCTTCAGCATACCCTTTCCGAATTATAACGATGGTTTCCAAACATAAATGGCCAAGTCATTCGCCAAATTTAATGCACGCAGGTTAAATGATAAATACCTATTTTTGAACAAAGTTAGAGCACAGTGTCGGATTCTTTTAGGATATACCTCTTAAATCACAGTTTCCTTAATATACCTTCTCTGGAAAAGACTGAAGATGTAGCTATTGATATACAGACAGATAATATCAACTCAATAGTTTTTGTACAAATTTACATTCTATTAAGACTCTGTCGTAACACTGATCCTTGGGATTAGTGTTACGACCAATATTATACAATAGACATAAATGATATACTTAGACTGAAACATATCAATATTAGCATATTTGCAGACGATACAAGGACACATCTTCATGCAGAGTTGATACGATTATTAAAAGACTGCAAACTGCACTAAATAAAAGTATTAAATATCTTAAAAAATGGAAAATCAGGGTGAATAGTAGTAAAACGGAAGCTATAATATTTACAAAGAGACTTTTAAGCGGTACATAAATAATGTTACCCAAACAGCTTTAGGTTCATTGATCTTTCTTTATCCGTTGCTTAACAAAAGAACTGCTCTAAGTCTTGGGAACAAATTAACTTTATATGAAACTATTATTAGACTTGCAATCACATATGCCTGTCCTTTTTGAAAGCTTATTTGTCAAACCAATTATAAAAAATTATAAGTAACACAAAACAAATTCTTATATTCTCTAATTGTCATTAAATCACTATAATAGAATTACTGAACATACTAAGTGTTCCTTTACATTTTGCCCGGATGTCCCAGTTCTATCACGCCAGCTTAACTTAGTCATAGCTGTTTGTTGTTATTTCCTCAGTGAGAAACTTGATTTTGATTCTGACAATTTGACAGCACAGAGAGACGGGATCAACCTTAATTGCTTACGTAAGTTTGGATTACGTGTTCGAACAATGCCCGCTTTAGTGAGAACAATGCGGTACATACTGAACCCAAAGCAATTTTCCTTACACCTATTGTCTATTTATGCAACTCGTTAAATGTCAGTTGATCCATTTGATCCCGAAATTGGATCGAAATGATATGTAAATTGAAAAATCCACGTGGAAATTTCCACTTGGGATTCGACGCGGAGTTTCACGTGGAATTCCACGTTGAGTTTCACATGGAACGTTAACAAGGTGGCCGTATAAGTCAGTGAAAACCTGGAAATCAGGGAACAGTCAGGGAAGTTTATTGGTCAGGGAAAAGTGAGGGATTTTTCAAAAAATCTTGCAAAATTCAGGAAGTTTCTATAAGAGGCAAGGATAGTAAATTTTAATTTGAAATTGCGTGTCAAACATTTAACCATTTGGTCTAAAATGTAACTATTTGGTTCAAAATGCAACTGGTTTTGGTTAAAGTTTAATCTTTTTTCACTGAAATTCTAAAATTCTACAATTAATGAAAGTATAATTCCTTTTAAAAAAATTAATTTTTGTTGTTGAAAATTTAGCTTTTTTTTGTTAAATGCAACATATTTCGGCTTGAAATCTTATGGATTTAAAGTGTTTTACATTGAATTCAATATGATACACACATTAGTTTTATTTAAAAGAATGTAGTCCTCTATTCCCATATTTTGAGCTGTGAAGTCTGTGATGGGTTCCTAAAAATCATAAAATTTTATACAGATAACTAACATTATGCTTCTCTTTTTGTTGCAGGTGAGACTCAATTTTTATCAGTCACGATTTTTCTGAAGTCTGTGGGTAAAGTAGAATTTTTGAGTATTTTATTATTCATTGAAAAATATGAAATTTAGATCTGTTATTTTGTACAGCACATTTTGTGTCTTAATCTGTTTTCATCAATTTCTCTGTTATGACTTTGAGTGGTGAAATCGTTGCATATGCGAATATGCAAATAAGTCGCACAAATTTAACTACTTGTTTGTAGGTTGAACTCCTTTGTTAAATTTTTTGTTGTTGAAAATTTAACTGATTTCTTGAAAATTCGTTTTTTTTTGTTTTAGTTGAAAATTAATTTTGTAATTGAAAATTTAACCATTCTATATTTGCCTGAAATTTTATCTTTTTAGTTAAAAAATCGATTATTTGGTTGAAAATTCATGTATTTTGTTTAAAGTTCGTCTTTTTGAGTAGAAAATTAATCTTCTTGGTTAAAAATTCGTCTGTTTTGAAAAATGGATTATTTAGTTGACAATTCCTATTTTTAGGTTAAAAATTAACTTTTTTGAATTACAATTTATGTATTTCATTCTTGGTTGGAAATTTATCTTTTTTAGTTGACAATTGAACTTTTTGGTTGAAAATGCATTTATTTTGTTACAAATTCGTCTTTTTGGTAAAAAATGTATCTTTGTAATTAAATATTCATCTTTCTGGTAAAAAATTTATCATCTTGATTAAAAAGTCATATTTTTGGTTGAAAAATTAGATACTTGGTTGAAGGCTGAACTATTTTGTTAAAAATTAATTTTTCTGGTTTAAGATTCATCTTTCGAAAATACATCTCTGGTTGAAAATTTAACTATTTTGTTGAAAATTATTTTTTTTTTAATTGAACTTTTTTTAACTAAAATGATACTATTCCATTTTTCATTGAAAATTTATCTTTTTTATTTGAAAATTCAATTATTTTGTTGAAAAGTGATCTTATTTAGTTGATGGTTCAATTATTTGCTTGAAAGTTGAATTTTCAACCCGTCAATTTTTTAATAAAAAAAGAAAACGATGTTACAACTTAAAATATGAATCTTGAACCAAAAGAATTAACTTTAAGAAAATAGTTCTCTTTTCAACCAAGGAGTTGAATTTTCTACAAAAAATGTAATAGCTGATATTTTAACCAAAAAAATATTTTAATTTAAAGTAAAAACCAGTTGGATTTAAGCAGCAAAAACGAATTTTCAACCAAATACTTGAATCCTCAACTAAAAAAGATTAATTTTTAACAAACCAGTTGCATTTTAAACCCAAAAAATTGACTTTCTACCAAAAAGACGAATTTTCAACAAAATACATGAACTTTCTACCAAATTGTTGGATTTTCAATCCGCAAATACGAATTTTTGACAAAACAGTTGAATTTTCAACAAAAAAGTTCATTTTCAACCAAAAAGGATTAATTTTTAACCAGACAGTTTATATTTTTAACCAAAAAAGGTGAAATATCTACGGAACGAGATGAATTTTCCAACCAAAAAAATGAATTTTCAAACAAAAACTAATTTTCAACAAAACAGGTGAATTTTCAACCAAGAAATATGACTTTTTAACAAAATTGTTAAATATTCAACAAAATAATTCAATTTTGAACCAAATAATAAAATTTTTAACCAAAAATATAATAGTAGACTTTTTAACCGAAAAGAATGAACTTTCAACCAAAAATAATTGGATTTTCTTACTGGGTTATTATTATAGACTGAAGAATAACATTTTAAATAAACATTAAAGTGCATTTTTAGTAGTTGAAAAATTTGATGCCACTATCTTGACACTATTTTTTAAATTTGGTGACACTATTTATACTATCTTCGATATCTAAAGTGAATCCGAGGCCTGAAGTCATCGCGATTTTATTATTCCGAACCAGTTTCGATCAAGAAGCAAGAGATTGTAAAGAAAGTCGTAAAATACGGAAAAAAATAATCGCTTAAATTTTAAGTGACTATTCCATGACTCCTCGATAGAGAGAAAAGTCGGATGAGATTTCAGCGAATTTAATTAAATGGTAGAAGAAAAGTTGATTAATTTTTAAAAAGGGAGTCACTGAAAAAAGTCTACTAATTCCCATGAAAAAGTTTTTCGAAAACCAAGTGATCATTTATGATAAATAATAAACATTTCTCTAAAGTTTAAGTGGCAGTAAAATAATTTTTAAGAAAAAGGATTCAAGCAAATATTTGATAAATTATATTGAAAAGTCGTATCAGATTTTATTTGATAGTAAAAGACTTTTTATATGATTTATGGAAAAGAATTTAGAAAATGAGTAATCGATGAATTGAGAATACGGGCTTATAGAATTTCGTCGAAAGTCGCTGAAAAACTGTAACTGCGCAGTGAACACTTTCCGTAGCACCGCGCACGTTTCGCGTTTTTCCCCTTTTGCGTCTGTTGCGTTGTCCTTTCTCTCATATCCAAGACTGTAATACAAAGTCATTGGATTTTTAATCAACTTTTTTTCCGTGAAAATTTACAAAAGAGCTAAAAATAAACTGTTCTTTTAAATTTAAAGGATACGTAAATTCTGTAATTGGTGCTTATTTTCATAGGTCATATTTAACAAGAATATGTTAACGTTTTTTCGTGTTCAGATAATTGGAACTAATTGGCTGGTTAGAACAGTTCTCTTTTGCCCTTTCTCTTTCCTCAGGAGCCTGATATATAGAGGTGAGGCCTTTTTAACACGTCGCGTTTTCAAAGCGTAGATGATAAGAAATAGAGCGTGCACTTATGCATGCATGTATGCACATATCGGTTTAATGTAACGAGTATGGGTGATGTGAGTCACAAAAATATTTCCCTGAATCATACAATTTGGTCACAATCTAATAGATACGTTAATTCAGGGTTGCCACCGAACCTGGAAAATATGGAAAAGTCCTGGAATTTGGATAAAGATCCTGGAAAACCTGGAAAAGTCAGGGACTTTTGAAAAAGAGCCTGGAAACTTTTATTGCCATTTTATTTTAAGTTTAAATAATTATTTTAGTACTTCTCTACTGATTTTAAAAATTCAGATTGATCGGAATAGATCGGTATTAATCATTGGTTTACTGTATGAACATTTTTTGTTTAGAATTAAATAATAGTCAAAAGAACTTTTAAAATTTGCATTTTTATTTATTTATTTTTTTTTAATTTAATGAAACAAATAATTTTTTCTTCATAATAGTACAAAAGTTAATAAAATTCTGCGCATAATAAGCTCAAGTTGAAATGTCGAATTAATAAAAAGATATTGCCAAAAGACGTCAAATTTTCATGTTTTCGAAAAATTGGGAATAACTCTGGAAATAAATTTACATTTTTCGTAGCTCTTTTGCTAATTTTAAAGTTAAGTGTCTATAGTATTGTGCTAAATTTTTAAGTAATTTTTTGAATTTTTTCTCCTAGATTCTACCCTGAAGTCGACCTTGGTACAGAAAACTTTTTTTTTTTTAATGTTTGTAAATATTTACACATTTTTGAAATTTTACGACTTTTTTGCACCAAATTTGATACTAGGACAGAATTTAGGGAAAAAATTCTAAAAATATCTTCACAATTTAGAAAAATACCCCATTTTCTCGTTTTTGCGCTTAAATGCGAACTGAATTATTAGAACTCAATAAGAAAATCCAACTATTTTTCGTCTAAAGTTAATTCTTTTTAATTGAAACTTCTGATATTATAATTTTGGTTGAGAATTCATCTTTTTGGTCAAAAAAATTATTATTTGCTTGGAAATTTTATTATTTAGTTGAAAATTCAAAAGTT
This sequence comes from Andricus curvator, assembly GCA_932195095.1. Classification (NCBI taxonomy): domain Eukaryota; kingdom Metazoa; phylum Arthropoda; class Insecta; order Hymenoptera; family Cynipidae; genus Andricus; species Andricus curvator. The sequence continues at coordinate 265,594 of CAKNYM010050680.1, forward strand.
TTGTTAAAAATTAATCCTTTTTGGTTAATAATTCAACTATTTTGTTGAAAATTCGTATTTTTGGGTAGAAAATTCAACTATTTGGTTGCAAATGAACTTTTTTGTTGAAAATTCATATTTTTGGGTTGAAAAGTCGTCTTTATCTCTCGATAATTCAATAATGTAGCTGCAATTTTTCTTCTTATAGGGCTGAAAAATCTTTCTTTGTTGAGGATTCAACTACTTTGTTGAAAATTCCTCTTTTTTGGTTGAATTGAACTGTTTTTTATTTAACATTAAACTCTTTTTTAGTTACAAATTAAACTATTTTCTTACAAATTCGTTTTTTTAATTAAAAATTTTTTGTTTGTCAAGCATACCACTGTTTTGTTGCAAATTCAACTATTTGGTGAAAAATACCTTTTTGTTACTTAAAAACTCAACTCTTTTGTCGAAAATTTGTTTCTTTGGGTTGAAAATTCTAATATTTTGCTCAAAAATTAAATTGTTTATTTGCAAATTAACATTTGGTTGAAAATTAAATTGTATTATAAAGAATTTGCCAAACTCAACTCTTTTGTCGAAAATTTTTTTTTTGGGTTGAAAATTCTAATAATTTGCTCAAAAATTAAAATGTTTATTTCCAAATTAACATTTGGTTGAAAATTCAATTGTATTATAAAGAATTTGCCTTTTTATACTAAAAATTTAACAATTTTAACTATTACATTTTTCGTTGAGAATTTATCCTTTTTGGTTGAAAATTCAATTGCTTGGTTCAAAATTCAACTATTTTCGTAAAAATTTCGTTTTTTTTTCTGTTGAAAATTAATTTTTGTTAACTGAAAAACTTAACTGTTCCATTTTTTGTTGAAAATTTATATATTTTGTTGAAAATTCGTCTTGTAGTAAATACGTCTTTTGTGTTGAAAACTCGTATTTTTGTTAGAAATTTAAGGTTTTTTGTTTGAGTATGCAACTGTTTTCTTAAAAATTTAACTATTTGGTTAAAAATTGCTTTTTTTGTGAAAAATTATTATTTTTGGGTTAAAAATTCAACTGTTTTGTAGATCGTCTTTTTGGCTTAAAAATTCCACAATTTTATTAATTAATTATATTTTTCGTTTTCTGATTTTCTCTGGAAAATCTTTCTGGGCTTAAAATTCAAATTTTTGCTAAAAATACGTCTGTTTGGTTTAAACATTTATATTTTTAGGTTGCGAATTTAACTATTCGGTTAAAAATTCAACTTATTGGTTAACAATTCGTCTCTTTTGCTTGAAAGTTCAACTATTTGGTTGTAAAATGTAAATGCAACTAATTGGAATTCATAAGGAAAAGCCTTATTTTTTCGACTTCTTCCGGACTATTTATAATATTTATATATTATAATAATTTAATAAAATATAATAAATTGTCTAGAAAAAGTCGAAAAAATAAGGTTTTTCCTTATAAATTCCAATTTGTTCTTTCCCAGACGTTAAATTAAGAACATTTCACATCCCGAAGTTATTTTTATATATAAATGCAACGGTTTGTTTAAAAAAAATTTTTTTTGTTTAAAATTTTTCTTTTCATTTTTCGTGTCAAAGGTCAGGGGTCAAAGATCAAATGTCAGGGGTCAAAGGCCAAATATCTAAAGTCTGAAATGAGGGTCACAGACCCAGGTCAAAATTCAAAGCTTAAAAGCGACAGATCATAGGTCGAGGTGCAAAGGTTAAAGACTAGAGGTCAGGAGTTAAAGGTGAGGGGTAACATTCTAGGGGTCATATTTTGAACAGTTTTTTGTCCCTGTATTTTATTTCTGCAAACCAATTTTTCTGTCTCAGAGTGACATAAAAGTAGCTACGTCCATTGTTAAAGACAAAATGAATGGTTAATGACCTTTGCAAGAGTCTTTTACGATTTTTAAGTACATTATCGCGATTTTCCTCATCCGTATTGCTCAAGTTTACTGCACCCATTGACATTTTCAAACGCCGGCGCCTGTCCAATGAATCAGTCCCGAGAGACATTATCATTGGAAATCTCTGGATTCGTAGCATCTTCTCGAAATTCAAATATACATCACTAGAGCCTCGAGCCAAAGCTGTCCTCTGAATCAGTTTCTGGGAAGGTCCATACCCGACTGACCCGGAACCCACATTTCATCTCGAATTTTATTTATATATGCGTGATGTAACCCAAAATTCAGTAATGATCAGTAATGATCCTCTAAAGATCAAATTATGGATTCATCTTCACTTTTTCTTTTTCTTTATGATTGAGTGATTCAGAATATTTTATGGGAACGAAGTTATAGGAAGGAGATTTGTAGTAGCTAATCTACCTTTCGGTTGGAAACGAGTTTGTCAACTTTTAGTTTGAATGGAAAAAATTTATAGTCCAAACAGAAAAATACTGAAGAATCTAATCCATAAAAGTAGAATATATTTGAATATAGTAATTTTTATTTTTCAAACAACTAACTGTAATCTCAATTCAAGGATTTCCATATCTTTGAAAGAGCTATGTGACATCATCAGGGTTGCTACAGGTCAGGGATTTCCAAAAAATCAGGACAAGTCAGGGAATATCAGGGAATTTTCGATAAACTGAAGTTGACATTTATTCTGTTTCGATTGAAATTGATCTATTTTAGTAGAAATTGCATCTTTCTTGGTTGAATTCGAATATTTTTGGTTTAAAATTACAATCTTTTTTTATTGAAATATTAAATATTACATTTCGCGTTGAAAATTCATATCTTTTGGTTAAAAATTCAACTACATAGTTAAAAGTGGAACTACTTTGTTAAAAATTAATTTTTTGGGTTGATTATTCATCATTTTAGTAGAAAGCCCTTTTTCTGTTCAAAATTCAACTATTTTGTTAAAAATTCGGCTTTTTTATAGAAATTATTCTTATTAGTTAAAACTTCATCTTTTTGGTTAAAAATTAATTTCTTTGCTTGAAAATTTAACTATTTTATTGAAAATTCGTTTTTGTCTTGGTTAAAAATTAATTTTTTAAATTGAAAATTCAACTATTCCATTTTTGTTTGAAAATTTATCTTATTAAGTTGCAAATTCCACTGTATGGTTAAGAATGCACGTATTTTGTTGAAAATTATGATTTTTTTGGTTGACAATTAACTTTTTAAAGTGAAAATTGAACTGTTCCATGTTTGACTGAAAATATTTGTTTTTCTGTTGAAAATTCGGCTTTTTCGGCTTGAAAGTTCAGACATTTAGTTCAAAATTGTTTTTTCTTTTGTTAAAAAAATGAATATTTTTCGTGGTATTTTTAAGTTTTATTTTTAAAAGAAGTATTAATGGAAAATCTATTTTCAATTCCATTTTGTAGTTGAAATTACAACTCCAGATGCATTTCATAAATATAGACGAACGTGAGTACGGGGGTTGAAAATAGATTTGAAATCCAATCTGCGGAATCATCAGAGTGCGAAGGTACATGCGTCTCTACTCTCTAGTCTAGAAACCACGAAACAAAAGCGTCTAAACGATTTCGTAATTTTTTCTCTACTTTTTTATACTCTTGAGGGTTCTTTTTCCTATAAAATAAAAATGCCTCATTTCTCTTAAATATTTTTCTGTCTTCACTCGTTTTTTTTAAACATCTGTCTCTCAACTTGAGTCTAACTCATTTTCTGTCACTTTCCTACTTTTAAATCGTTAAATTTACAAAAATGTAACGTTAAGTAAAGAAATTTTGAAAATAAAGATTTACGGCCACCCTGATATAGTATTCTTCTCAGTAATTTATTTGCCTTGTATTCCTATTTCTTTTATTGCATTTGCTTTAGTCTGAAAATAATACTTTTATTTATAAATTTGATTATTTGCTTGAAAATTGAATACTTTTTTGAATCATCATCTTTTTGGTTTAAAAATTCATCTGGTTTTTTATTTGATGATTTAATTGTTTTGTTAAAAATTCATATTTTTTGGCTGAATTCAACTGTTTTCTATTAAAATTTAAAATATTATTTGGTTGCAATACCTACTATTACATTAACCATTCAACAGACACCTTTTTTGGTTTAAAATGCAACTACTTGGTTGAAATTTCCTTGGTTGAAAATTGAAATATTCCGTTGGAATTTGTGTTTTTGTTGATAATTAATTTTTCTTAGCTTAAAATCTAACTTTTCCATTTTTGGTTGAAAATTGATCTTTTTTAGTTGAAAATTCTTCTTTTTTGTTAGAAAACTAATCTTCTTGATTTTAAATGACCTCTTTTTTGGTTAAAAATTCAACTTTTAGGTAAAAAATTATCTTTTTTTTTGGAAAATTCATATTTTCGGTTAAAAATTCAACTCTGGTTGATAATTTGACTATTCTGTCAAAAATTCCATTTTTTTGTTGTTGAAAATTATTATTTTTCCTTTACTGAAAATTTTATTTTTTCACTGTTGCTTAGAAATTTATATTTTTTAGTTGAAAATTCAAGTATTTGTTTAAAACTGCATGTATATTTGGTTACAATTTTGTTTACAAAGTCAATTCAACTATTTTGTTGAAAATTTAATCTTTTTGTTGAAAATTCTTTTTTTTTAACTGAAATATCATATATTACATTTTTCGTTGAGAATTCATATTTTTGTTAAAAATGCAACTGCTTGGTTGAAAATTCATCTTTTTGTTAAAAATGCAACTGCTTGGTTGGAAATTCATCTTTATTGATTGCAAATTAACTTTTTTGTTATGAATTCAACTGTCTTCTAAAAAATACAATTATTTGGTTGAATATGCTGGTCTTTGAATATTAGTGATCAGGAAAAATTAAAAATGGGTCAGGGAACAGTCAGGGGATTTTGAAAATCAAGTTTTTCGGCCACCCTGTTAGTAAAATTTAATTCCTAAAATAAAATATGTTTTGGAAAATGTCGATTGTCATTTGTACGCTTCACTGAATTTAAGATGAACAGTTGCGGCCAGCTTCAACTTCATAATCATAAGTGAATCAATATTTTTTATGTATTGAAAGGTTACAGCGGATTACCGAAAGTAATGTTTGCTCCCGAGATAAGGAGAACTCTGACTCACAAGTCTGACCAGTAAAAAAAACTCGTTTGCTGTAACGATATCGACAAGTTTCTCGGTTCTTGTTCCTCTGATAAAATCCTCAAGGGGACCGTTGAGAAAAAATCTAGAATATATGGTTTCATAATAAAAAAATAAAAAAAAGACTTCAGGGTGGCCACTGGACCGGGAAACTAGAAAATGACCGGGAAAACCGGAAGATGACAGTTAATTTATTTTTGTCCGGGATTTTACCAATTTTTATGAGAAAAATCTGTTCAATGTCTTGAAATATCACAAATTGCATATCACATGATATAATGCAATTTATTTATTTTTTTAATTTTTTGCTCAATTGGAAGAGTGATTTATAAAAGAAATGTTATTGAGGTGGAAGGAACGAAATGTTTATTCTAATTTTTTCTGAATTTGTTCTTTAATCTAATTTAACTTTGTTTTTTTTTTCTAAATTGGAAGAGGCCCTTTTTTTAGCTTTTTTATTGAGTTTAAGGAAAGAATTTTTTATTTTCAATCTTTTTTCTGAATCGGAAGAGGGTAATTTTTTATTTTTAACTATTTTATTGAGTTGGAAGGGAGAAAATTTTCGTTTAAAAATTTTTTTTTTTAATTGGGAGAGGTCCCATTTTTATAATTTTTATTGAGTTGGCAGGAATGACATTTTGGTTAATTATTTGTCTTCTGAATTGGAAGACACGGTTTTTAAAAAACATTTTTATTAAGTTTAAGGGAAGAACTTTTTATTTTCAGTATTTGGTTGAATTGGAAGAGGGTAATTTTTTTAACATTTTCATTGAATTGAAAGGGAGGAAATTTCGATTTAAAATTTTATTCTGAATTGGAAGAGGGACTTTTTTTGTTTTTAAGATTTCAGAGACTTTGAAGACATTTTGGTTTTTAACATTTAGATGAAAGGTGGGAGCTTTTTATTTTCTATTCTTTTTTTATTTATTTTTTTTATTTCAATTAATCCAGCAAAAGTATTATATATTTTTTAAATATAACTGTTCTGCAAAATCTTGTTTCTTGTAATAAAAAAGAAAAAAATTATCTGATCTGCTTGCACAATTTCATGACTCAAGCTGCTAGGTCAATTAGATCCTTAATCGGTTAATTAGTGACTGCATGCTTGCATTGGGGGAATGAACCACTACTAATTAACGCCAAAGCCAATGCACTGTCGCTTTTATATTATTTCTCTTCCAGGTGAATGAAATGAAACGTAAACTTTTATATTATAAATTCAGGAACTGGTCTTTTGTTTCATCCACATAGAAATTTTGTTACAAATATTATCAAGCTATTTAGTTTTTAAATCCACTAACATCATCAAAAGTAATTTTTAGTATAAAATAAAAATTTCGAATAACTATTTATTTTTTAGGGATATTTGTTTATTTGTTTTTAAGGTTATACAAATATAATTTTCCGAAGATTCTTGAGAAAATTCAAACAGATTTTTGAAAATTTCAGATATGTCAAATCAAAATTTCAACAAACATAAAGTTAAAAATTTTGTTAACAAAATAGTTGATTCCTCAGCCATAAAGTTGAATTTTCAACCAAGAAGATTAATTTTCTGCGTAACAGAAGAAGTTTCAAGAAAATAGTTGAATCCTCAACCAAAGATGATTTTAATTTTATGCTAAATAGTTGCAATTTTTATAAAAACGGATGAAGATAATTTTGATTCCCAAATTATTTATTTTTTAAGTTTATTTGTTTTATGGGTATATAAATATAATTTTCATAGGTTTCTCGAGAAAATTGGAAAAGATTTTTGAAATTTTGTTTACAGGATTTTACTCCATTTTAAGAAAAATTGGATTCAGTTTAAAATATATTTAGACCTTTTTGACGCTTAGAAAAAAATTGAAAAATATTTTAGAAATTTTAGAAATCTTTCAAAGTTTTAAGAGATTTTTAATCGCTTCAAAACTTCTAAAATTCCTAAATATCTTTTAAACTGACTCTAATTATTCCTAAAATTGTTTTAAAATCTTCCGGATTCGTTTTTGACAATTTTGGAATCCTAAAATTAATTTTTCAAAAATAAAGAATCGCTTTGAATATTCCCAGGAGTCTTAAGAAAATTTTTTTATTGTCTTGAAATCTTTAAAAATCTTTTTAAAAAATCCAAATTTTATTTCGAAATCTTCAAAAATTTGCATTTTGTTTCAAGATTCTTCCAAACTTTTCAAATTTTTTATTGTTTTTTGAATATGTTTAAAAACTTCTAAATATGATTAAAAATGATTCGAATTTTTCCTAAAATTTTGAAAAAATTCTGTAAAATTAAAAAAATTGACTGAAAATCTTCCAGTTTCTTTTTTCATAATTTTTTAAATCTTTTGGAATGTTTTGAAATCTCTTAAAATAAATTTTCTAAAGTAAAAAATTATTAAAAGCTTTTAAATTATTTGTTCCATGTCTTGAAAAATCTACATTTAGTTTTAAATGTCTTGAAATCTTTTTAAGTTTAAAGTCGTTTTTGTATATTTTCAAAACTTCTGAATATCTGTTAAACTCATTTGAATTTTTTCTACAGTTTTGTACTCTTGAAAAATTGAAACATTTTGTTTCAATATCCAAATCTTTTCAAATTTCAAATTATTTTTAAGTCTTTCAAAACTTCTAAGACTCTGAAGTATCTTTTGAAATAATTCAAAGTTTTCCTAAAATTTGTTGAAATCCTGCAAAAATAGTCTTAAAATCTTCCAGATTCTCTTTTGATATAATTTGAAATCTTCAAAGCTTGAGATTAATCTTTTAAAATAAATCCCAAATCATAAGTTAAGATATTCGAAGTTTTTGTCCATAATTCCATTTTTCTCATCTCTTTGAAAGTGTAAAAAAAATTACAAATTATAGTGTTTAGAAACATTCAGAGATAAATTTTATCATCAAATAAAATTAATAGTTTGAACATTTTTATTTACCAAATTATTGACTGTGCAGAATATTTCTAATCTTTATTAATGTGAAGATCTTGGTATAAAATTTGCATTCTGATGTTTTTTGTTATTAAAGATTCAAGAATAAGAAAGATAAGGAAATTAAATTTTTTAGACGACCATGCTGGAAGCTTTTTATTATTCCGTTTTTTCCCCCTGAATTGCTCAAATTGAAGATCCTGACTTGTAGATGTGAATTAAAAAATAAAGTTTGCCGTGTTAATTTTTTTTGTTTTTTATTAAAAGTTTGTAAAAATGCGGATAATTTCGGTTTTTAGACTATGCAGGAAGGTTTTCTTTCAGTCTTATTTCCTTAGGGTTCTTACTGTCATCATCTACATCAAAATATCTCTCACACATGTATCATTTCTTTAATAATTCCTTTTTTTATTTTTATAATGATGACGAAAAATTATTTTTCCATTTAAAAGAAAAGCTTTCATATAAAAGTACGAGATTTTAAATGGAAACAATACTTTCAAAAGTGAAGACGTGAAGTGTTTTGAAGATACAATTATTCTTCAGTTTAAATCAGAAAAATGATGTATTCTAATCGATATCCAACAGATTGCGTATTTCCATTTTACCTTTAACCCTTTTCTAAATTTTGACAATTTGTTTTTTGAATATCTTGATCATTAAAAAAATGTAGAGGAATATTTGAAATGGTTTAATGGATGAAACGAGTTTAATTGTCAAAAAATCTATAGGAAAATTGTTTAGATTTGGAAATTGTAACGGCAGAAGCACAATGGAAAAGAATTCGTTTGCTGTTACTAATTGAATGGTCATTGTAACTAATGAAATTGTTGATCCAACTAATTAAGTAGCTTTACCAACTAATAAAATAGCGGTACCATATCTTACAAACGAAACAGTTGGCCCAACTAACAATTTTTTTCAGTAGTTCATTTTAAATTTCGAAATATTGTAGATAGGACGAAAGATTGTCCTAATTGAGTGAACGACTAATTTCCGGGACACTAAAAGTGAATGACTTCCTTTTTACGTCGCCAAGAGTTCAAACGTTCTTCATACCGCTTCTTTAACGAATTTTTCTTTTTGATGTTTCTAATTTCAACGCGCCCTGGGGTGTTTTCTTATTCCGATGAAAGTTCACAAAGCACCTCATTAAGAACGAATCCTCCTGTGATCTACTTTATAAGCCATTTTCCCCTATTTTTTCTACTCTTAAATGAACGAGGATATCGTCACAGATTGTTTTAGACCGCATGATTAAAGTCGATTAAACGTAGCTTATCACGCTCGTTCGAGCCGATCCTTCCTCAACATCTAATCTAAAAAAAAAACGTATCGACTATGCTAATTTTGAATTTTTCCGCGCTGCGGGATATCCAATTTGCGCATGACTCGTCCCGAGCTTGAACCGATTAGTAGAAGGACGTTAGAGTAGATGGAACGTTCTGTTGAATATTTATACAAAAAGGGTGTAGAATATCTTTTAATTTAGATCAAAATCGAGATATCTAATTCCAAAGATAATTTTATCTTTAAAAAAGTTGTTTTTTATCTTAAATAAATCTCGAAAATCTCGCAATCGCTGTTGTTCAAATCCTGATTGGCTTTTCATTACTTGAAGTTGTTTTGTATCTTTAATTTGAAAATTAAATCTACAAGTAATCCCTTTTTACTTTTACTCGTGCGCAATTAAATTGAAAGTCTCAAATTATCTAATAACTTATTGAGAATATTATACATTGAGTGTTTTTCGCTAAAAATTAGTATTTAAGATAGTTGTGCCAAAAATCAGGTCTCTGAAACGAAAATTTTGTAGGATTTTTTAACCTGAAATGGTTTTAACGATAGATTTTGAAATTAAATCAATTATAAAAGCATGGTTAAGATAAATGATTTTTGTAAGGTTTACAATTTTTTCATTAAAAACAAAATATTTTTTTCTTAAATTTGAAATTACATGATCAGTAATACTATTTTGATTCTTTAAATCACAGAAAACCTATTTTTGGCAGAGATCTGATTTTTGGAATTTTAGGTTTTGTTAATTTTTTTTCATCGGAAATTAGCATTTATTTTTGAACAAAAATCATAATCATTTTTGTTTATTATCATAAAATTTACAAGCTTGAACAATTTTGTATTTTATTAGCGATTTTCGTAGGAAATTACAATTTTTATTTAAAAATCATTACATTTCAACGAAGATTCTTAATTTTTGAACTATTTTAGGTAACTTTGGCGATTTAAATCGAAAATTGTATTTTTAAATAAAAATTATTATAATTTGAACAAAAGTTAGGATCTTTTAACAATTTTGGATTATGTTCGTTTTTTTCGTCGGTAATTATTAATATTTTAAATAAAAAATTATTAGATTTCAAAGGTTATTAAGCATTTTTCAACAACTTTACACTATGTTGGTGTGTTTCACCTGAAATTTGTATTTAAAAAAAATCATTCAAAAGTAAATCCAATGATTTTTGTTTAAAATACTAAAATTCACGAGCTTGAACAATTTTGGACTATGTTATTGTTTGTCATCAGAAATCTAATTTTTTATTAAAATATCATTTGATTTTAACGAAAATTCATAATTTTTAACAATTTTAGGTTACGTTGGTGATTTACATTGAAAATTGTCATTTTCAAACAAAAATCGCAATTTGAACAAGATTTAGAATCTTTTAATAATTTTGGGTTATGTTAGTGTTTTTCGTCGGAAATTAATGGTATTTTAAATAAAAAATGATAAGATTTCAAATATTATTTAGAATTTTTTTTAATCATGAATATTTTTCCTGCTTATTTATCAAAAATTATTCATGAGAAAATGAAATTCTTTTCAATCTCAATTAAAAAAACAACTTTAGGTTATGTTGGTGTGTAATACCTAAAATTAGTGCTTTTAAACAAAAATCTTTCAATTCAAATTTAACGATTTTGGTTCAATTTAATAAAATTTTAGTTGAAATTTAGTTTTCATTTGCACGTAGTAGTAATATTTTTCAACCTTTTGGCATGGATATTTCTTGAAATTATTATCATTTAATGAAAAAAATAATATGTATTTTTTAAAAAATTTTAGCAACAAATGTCTATTGTACTGTGATATCGTGACCTTCAATTTTGAATTACTCAGAACAGAATAACTTTTTTGCATAAAAACTTTTCTAATTTCATTCAGCATCTCCATATCTCAGGAACAAGTTTTAATGTTTGCAAAAAATTTAAACTTAGATTTTTAGTCGCTATTTGAAGCCGATTTTGAAAACCCATGAAATTATAATTGTTTATTTTTTAAACTTAAAATTGAATTTTGTTTCGCAATCCGCAGCCGAGCCTGTTACTATTTTAGGTGTCACTTTGAGATTGTCGACTTGCAGATCGATTTTCTCAAATTTGGATAAAACTTTTCAGTCAAAGTTTTTTGGCCTTAGTTCAGCAACACTTCAGCTTGGAAGTGGATTTCTGTTTCATTTTTAAATAATGATTTCAATTTCACAGAAGGTTTTTTCCCTCTTTTGAAAAATTTCCATTTTGTTGGATACCTATTTCCGTACTTCCATCCTTCATACTATATTCAGAAGAAAAGTTTTATTTGAGACTTTTTAAAATATTTCCAGACGGAAGCACAAGTGCCAATGATCTCAAGCTTTTGCGTGCTTTTCGCTTTGTTTCCAGTGACGTGACTTATTACGATCCACCAGCTGTGTTCAAATGAATGCGCGCACAAAGCAGAGAAAATAGAACAGAAAAGAAAAAAGTATCAAATCGAGCGAGACATCACAGAAAAAAAGAGAGAATAAAGAAAAAAATACAAAAAATGAAAGGCTTCTGCCACTCGCCACCGTTTAATTACCTCAACTCGTGTAGTATAAGTAACAAGTACTTGCAACTCGAAGGTAAACGAGCTTTACTTCGAGGAGATGTACAAATAACTTATTGTTATTGTAAGCCAATGTCGATCCAGCTCTCGACATTTTCCAATTTATAATCCTCGGGCTAAGAATAACAAATCTTTCTAGGCTAATCAATTAATGCAAATATTATGAATTGCTAAAGTGGAAAGTATGATTCTGTATTATATAACAAAATTTATATATTTTGTTCGTAATATTAATTGTAAAATTGTGCAATCAATTGTACTTTCAATCGTTTGCATTAACTTACTGCAATTTAATCTGTATTGTGTAATTTTGTGTAATCAAAATTCAAAGTTATGTACCCCTCGATAATTACTGTTTTACACGAACGATGTTACGTCACACATAGAAAAAAATTCTTGAACCAAAAAAAAACCGTTTTCTTGGATATACATGAAAATTTGGTTGGATCAAAGAAATTGCGGTTGATTCAAGAAAGTATTTTATTAACTTAGCAAAGTATTTGATTGAACCAACAAAATGTTTTTGTTGAATCAACCAAATACTTCATCTACCAAAAGATTTGGTTGGAAGAACCAAAAAATTTAGTTGGGTCGAGCAAATATTTTGTTGTCCAAATGGTCAGTTTTCTGTCTAAATAGATGAATATTCAACAAAAAAAAGTTGAATTTTCGACCAAAAAAGACGACGTATTAACAAATACTTTAATTTTGAACAAAATAATTTAATATTTTACCAAATAATGGAATTTTGGAACTACAAAGAAAAATATAATAGTTGATATTTCAAACGAAAAAGAAAAACGAATTTAAAAAAATAGTTAAATTTCCAACCAAAGAGTTGAATTTTCAACAAAATAATCAGATTTTTCACCACATAGTAGAATTTTCAACCTACGAAAGTGAATTCTAAACCAAAAAACGAATATTCAATCAATAAGATTAATTTTTTACCGAAAAAGACGCATTTTTTACAAAGCAAATAGTTGAATTTTCAGATGAATCTGCAACATAAAAAATGAATTTTTAACAAAATAGTTCAACTTTTAACCAAAAAACACAACTTTTCAACCAAAAGACGAATTTTCTGCAAAACCGTTGAATTTTCAATCCACAAATATTATTTTCTACCAAAAAAAACAAACAAATTTTCAACAAAATAATTTAATTTTCAACAAAAGAGATGAATTTTCAACTAAAATGATGAATCTTATACCACAAAAAAATTAATTTTTAACAAAGTAGTTCAACTGCCAACGTGAAAGTTGTTTTTTCTAACCAAAAAGATGAATTTTGAACAAATAAATATTTGTTATTCGAGAAAGAAAAAAAGTTCATCTAAATTGTTGAACTTTCAAGTCAAAAGACATATATTCTGTACAATGAGTTTTCAACAAATTAGTTAAACTTTCAACCAATGAGATAAATTTTCAATTAAACTGATGTATCTTCAACTGGAATAGTTAAATTTTAAATTAAAAAATTAATTTTTAACGAAAAAGAAGAAATTTCAAACAAAATAGTTGAATGCTCAACCAAAAAAGATTAATTTTCAATCAAACAGTTGCAGTTTTATCCAAAAAAGATTAAGTTTAAACAAAAAGGATCACTTTTCAACCAAATTGTGGAATTTGCAATCAAATAATACAATGTTTAACTAAAGACATAATCATCAGGATGAAGCAATTGAAAGAAAAGAGATAGAAATACAAGGCAAATAAATGACTTCATTTTTGAAATTCCGTAAATTTACCCTGGCCAATTTTCCAGTTTATGTTTAAAGACGAAAACTTTAATTTTGTAACATTTTTAACATAGAATCTTTTATAAACGAAATAAAACAATTTTTAATTTTAATTAATTTGTTTCAATTTATTTCTCAGTTGTTTAATGTGCCTTCTATAGAAATTCCCTCGCTTTTGCAAGCTTTTTTTTCAAAATCCCTGAATTTTCCCTGATACATAAAATTCCCTAACTTTTCCGTGATTTCCAGGTTTTCCCTGACCTCCACCTTCACGAAAATAATCTGTCTATCGATAAGATTGTAACACAGTGAGCCTATCTGCTTTCAAACACAACCTCTTATTTACAACTTAGTCTTAGGATATCTGACTTTTAAGCTGCATAGATAATCCTCCATAATTCATTATTAATTTTACTCAATATTTTTTATTTTGTGTGTTGCAGGTGAGGCGGAATATCAGTACAAAAGGGGTTGCAAAGACGTAATTGGTAACGTAGATAATGAAACACGGGAAAAATATAAGCTATCTATCGATACCAGTAGATTAACTTCATTCATTGACAAAAGATAGCTAAAATAAAGAAATGTATTTTTATTTGAGACAACTTCACATTTTATGACATGGACATTCCGTTTTCTTCAATTTATATAAATTTTATTTCTATGAATTGAGAAGCCATTAGTATCAAACTTCAGACAGTCGCGATAAATACATTTTTTAAACTATCTTATATAAATGAAGCAATCCATATTGCTTCCGTAAAAAAACGGTTTTTATAAAACATCAATTTCGGACATCTTCTGAATGTAAAATTTCCACATTCGTTGTCAAGGAGATTTTTCTGATTCCATGATGCTTTCTCATCAAATCTGTTTTCATAATTTTAACAACAAAATTTCTGTAGGACAGTAAACTTTTTTTCCATGCTGCAGTTTATAACTATTTTCTAATACAAGTATGCAACAGAACACTTTTTATTGAATTGAAGACAAATTCGGATTTGTTGAAAGATTGATAATCGTGAAAATGCAAAACTATAATTGCTATGAACATACTCGTATTATTTCTGTAACACATAAAGTTAGGAATGTCAAACAATTTCCTTTAATATTTATAAATATAACAAAAAGGGTAATTGAATGATTTTCTAATAGAAGAACACAACACTTTCAATCGAATTGAATACAAATTCGGATTTGTTGAAATATTGCAAATCGTGAAAATGCAAAACTATAATTGCTACCATATCCTCTTATGCGATCCGTAATGAAAGCAACAAAAAATGTATGCCCATGAACAATGAACATACTGGTATCGCTTCTGTAACAAATAAAGTGAGGAGTAAGCGAGCAAAACATGATAAATCCATTCGAGATGATTTTTCAGTATTTAGACAAATGCTTTATCTCAAAAACACCCGAGATAGAAGAAACATTCAAATAGGATCATGTAGAGGAAAACATCTAGCTACTTATCCAATATTATCGAATTATTGAATGTATTAGCTTGGATTTATGCACTTTTTAGAACATATTGATCACTTTAGTACAAAATATACGGATTTCAATTTATATATGTTGAAGGTTACAACATTTTTAAAGCCCAATTTTAATGGGATACAATTTTTTTGTGAACTAAGGGTCAGTAATCAATAATCATATTCCTAAAGTCCTGAAAATGCTAAAACCATGCATAACTAATTTTTACAAAAAATTGATGTACCATGCTTTGTTCGCTTACTCTTCAAGTTAGGAATAGCATAAAATTTCCTTTAATATTGATAATTATAACAACAATGGTAATTTAATGATTTTCTAATACAAGTATACAACACTTTCAATTGAATTGAAGACACATTTGGATTTTTTGAAATATGACAAATCGTGAAAATTCAAAGCTGTAATTGCTACCATCTCCTCTCATGCAATCCGTAATGAAAGCAACAAAAAATGTATGCCCATGAACATGCTCTTGCTTCTGCAATTGTGTGCAAACATACGTGTATGTATCGCTATACGTTTTATGTGTCTGTGAGCCTACATCTGCAGCACCTGCAACCCTTGCAACCACCAACCGCTCTTCTTTCCCTTTTTACAAGTCTACTTGTCCTCTGTACTTGCATCTGCCACTATGTTATGAGTCGCGTGCCAAGCTTTGCTCCAATTACGCCTAATTACTGCGATAGTCGTCATTACTGGAGCGGAATTCCGATGGAGAGTGGAGATAGTTATTCATAGTTGTACTATTCTAAAAACCAGCCCAAACGAAAATGTTAATATTACTTTGGTTTTATGTATCATGTATATTCAATTAAGCAAAAGTAGTTTACGATTTATAGTTCAATGATCGGGAATTGCAAGAAGTCGATAAATATACAATACATTATTACTTCTAAGATATAATTAAATATAATTAAATATGATTAAAATTCTTGAGCAGAGATCATTTAAATCATATGCATATACATAACTTATATCTTATATTGCTGATACAGAATCTATGACCTACTCTTAAACCTTTTTGCAGTGTAACTTTTTACTTAACTCATCTTCCCGCAAGAAACTTATTGAATCATCTCTAATTACATATTTTTAACCCATTATTTCTTTACTTTCTGGAAAATGAAGTACCTGACTCTTGAGAACCCTCTTCGACCTAACGATGGCGATTTATCGCAAACTATGAACGATCGTTAAGCTCAATGTGCAGCTCTCACTGAACTACGGTATTGCGTCGGTGCTGCAAGTTCAGGGATGTTATACGATATAAAAGCTTCCTCACAACGACGCCTAATAATTTCCCGTAATTACGCATAATGAAATATTATGGAATAGCGACTCGCAATTTATTTAAGCTGTAAATAATAGTTTGAAGAACGCAAACGCGTTTTCCCTGGACGTATGAGTTTCACAAAACTTGTAAATCAGCCCAGAAATAACAGAACCCCGATCACAGAAAAACGCCGATCCTCAAAAGTACGCCGATTCGGTGTTATTTTGAGTTGCAAAAAATATGAGACACCGGAGAATGAGAATGCATCAATATTCATATTGTAGTTTCTTGCGAAGAGCTTCTCAAAGTCATCAGCATTCCGCGATAATCCATTATATTTTAACCCCACATTTTTCAGTCACTATTCTCTATTTTATGCTGCTATTTGTCTGTGAGTAATAGGTTATTGGGTTAAATATGGTCTCCCAACCCTAAACGAGAAAAAAACCTCTGAAAATCATTGTTGCACGAAAATACACTTATCATCACCGGAAACCTCTTCATCGTCGATGAACTCGGGCTTCTCGATGACTAGTGCTCTCAATCCCGTTTTTTATGTGTTCACCCTTTCGGAATTGAAAAGTTTTTAGTGACTCGGTCAGTCAATCGAAAAGCGATCTCGACCAAGCGAGTCGGTACTTCGGTGGTGGTCGTGCAGTTTTAAGGGCGTTCAGCTGTCCTCGTGGCGGTCCATTGTCCTGTGGAATATTTATAGCCAAAGGATGACCAAACAATTTACGCTGGATTCTCTTTCCTGCGATCCATTGTATCCGGAATGTAATAAACGACTCGAATATACGTGCCAATGTAATGCACGCGATTTTAACATGTTTAGAGATTTAGTTTCAAGGGGGAAAGACCAGAAGTAGCTTGGCTCATTCATTTAAAATCGGTTGCTTATTAGGGAGCTGACTTAAACCAGAAAGCCGATTTGTAATAATAAATTGAGAAATTGAGAGGGAAGACATATTGCTTTCAATTTACACCAAAGGTTGGATATGTGACTTCAGAATTAAAATTATAGTCGTTAAATTTGGGATGGATGATGGAAAATTGGGGGTGTTCCCCTACAGTGAATTTTGGAACGGATTGTTTGTTGATCATAAAACTGTTTCTGCAAGACAATCACGACACAAACATCAAGGGGCGTTTCAAGTCTAGGCATTTTTCGCAAGTCATGAGAGGAGTTGCATTAAAATTTACTTTTGTAACCCCGCAGGAGGCGGAGGATGAATTTGTCACCTCGAGGTAAATGAAGTCCGATGTCAGGAAAATGGGAAACAGATTGTTATGAATTCGGGAAAATTGGTATTGATTTATCATATGCTCATCCAATCTTATTCAGGGTTGATACAAAAGTCCGGTTTCAAAATTCCATGACTTTTCCAGATTTTTCAGGTCTATTTTGGAACATATTTATGTCTACTTTGAAAAAATCCAGTCAGTACTATTCAATTTCAACGCATTCTACTGGCTGTAGACTAATCTACCAAAATTGATTGTACAAATTAATCAATGCAAATGTAAAAAAAACGTATAATCAATCAAGAAGTTGACCATTTCATTGTTGAGTGTACATCATATATTTCAGGATTACAAATATTTCAAAAATTTCACAAAGATTTTAAAGATTCCAGAAGAAAAAAAGTTAATTAATTTTAAAAGTTACCCTCCAGGTCTTGTAGTATCCCTTTTATTCACTATTTTTGCCAAACTCAGAACAAAATTTGGATATACATTGAAATGTGGTTGATTCAACAAAATAGTTGATTAAATCAAACAAATTTTTTGCTTGAAATTACCAAATATTCCATCTATCAGAAGATTTGGTTACAACTAGAAATTTGGTTTAATCAGCCAAACCAAACCTTTGGTTGACCATCTAACAATGCATTTATTTAGTTGATTCAACCATATTTTTGTTGAGTAAACAAAACTTTTTTCTGACTAATTACGGAGTTTTTCTTTTTGATATAACAATAAATAAAAATGCAGCAACAAATCGAGCGTTGGCTGTTGCTCCCTTTGCAGATCCTTAATAGCGGGAGAAGGAATATTTAAAAATGAATTCATCGTTCTCGCCTTTTGTATGCAGCTTTGAATGTCAATGAAGAGGCCGCTCGACTGGAAATTAAGTAAATTGCTTTCTGACGCAAATCATTGGGCTCAAATCGTTACAATTTTTGTCCTACTCCGCGTGTTTAATACAAAGACCGCGAATTGATCATGCTCGAGTGCATTCATAGAAATCAGCGACAATGGCACTGGGAGGTCTGCGCTGTTAAAAATGTTTGGAACTTTAACACATTTTTACAATATAGAATGTAGAATTACAATTGACAACGCAATTTCCAACTTTAGGAATCATTTGCGAGTTTCCTACCATGGTTTCTCAGAAAAAAAACGAAACTTTAATCTTTACCCGGATTTAAGAGTAATCTTTACCTGCAACAAAAATTACCTTTCAGGTGGTAAGATTTACCGACTACATTGGGTATGGTTACCATGTAAACTTTATTGTATCTTCTTTTGTTTCGATGCGAAAAAATTGCTCTTCCGTTTTTCAGGACATAGTGCGCTTCAACCAATGATAGGTATGATGAAAATGTAAATAAAATCGGGCTACGGTACTTCATTTGTAGGCATTTTAGGCTTCAAAAAATTAAAGCACGAAGTGAAGGGTATTCGACAACTATCGAATCTCTTTGCCAATGAATGCTGTTTATTAAAAACGTAAAGAAGGAGTTAAGTGTTTAAATTCATTTTAATCTTTACTATGATATAGTTATTTTTCAGTTATCATATCAGTGGATAGTGTTTAAGCTGTTCTTAAGTTTTAGTTGCATATATGTGTATGTCAATGTGTCCATTGCAATCGAATACTGATCATTTCACGAGCCTAGTCACCGTATTAAATATAATTTAAGAACTATTGAAAATTTGATCCTAAAATGTCTACAGATGAAGTAGCCAGATTTTGTTGACATTTTCACCATACCTATCATTGATTCAAGCGCACTGTGAGGAGGGTAAAAATCAAAAATGTTATTTCAAACGTCGTGCCTCTTCTTTTATTTGGAACCCATATTGCAGCAGTGGACCCCATTTTTCCTCAATATTTTTCTACCTCTCAATGTGTTTTCAGAGCCCAGTGCTGAGACATCAGTTCATTGAATGCTCGCAATGAACTAAGTACGTGAAGCGTATACAAATGAGCAAAGGCGGGCTCTCATCGGAATAGCGACAGCGATAGGGCGGACTCCGTGCCAGGGCAGATGTTTCCCGTCATCGTTGACCGTCGTTCCCATTCCAGTTCCTATTTCCAATTCAGAGTCTCCGACGAAATTGCGCTTCCACGTCGTCTTCTTGATGTAACCCAGCGCAGCTAACCTGACCAAAAGAGTTGGGCTATCGCATTGATTGAACCGTCGTCACCCGTCAAATTATGGATGCAGAGAATGTCTGTCAGAATTTTGGGACTCAAGTTTAGGATATGTTAGTCAGTTGGGGATAAGCAGATAATTCGAATGGGGATTTTATGCAGATGCTTCTGGGCTTAACCGGCGATAATCGTACAATGATGTCTGGTTAAGAACCCTATTGACAGTCTTCATTCTCCTTTATATAGAGTGAAATACCTGCGGGTGCCAGTATTCGATCCGGGCAAAGAAAAATTTGATCGATGGTAATAGAAAATATTATATATATAAAAGGAGTACAATAGTAAAATAAAACGGCTATTATTAGCGCAAAAACAGCTTAGAAACTTGTTTTCGTGATGGTTACATAAAGGAGCGGATGGTCGTTTGATTATTGATAAGAGGACCGATCAGATAGCAAAGGCGATAGATTTATATTGACCTCGAATGCCTCTGACTCTCTTGACCTCAGCAAGAGTCAATTCTACATATATAGAAACTACCTAACATACTTCCAAGCGTAAGCCAATGACAAACGCTTGAGCAACGCAGATAACGGATTTTCCATAAAAGATTCGATAAAAAGATTCTTCACTGCAAATACCTTTTAGAAGTTTGAAATTCTTCGAAGCAAAGGAACATTTTCTAATTCCAAACGCTTGAACTTCACTCATTTTGAATGGCTCCTTAATACCACTGAGTAAATCAAAAAATATTTGAGTGATTACATAATGTCACAATATCCTGTCGTTAAAGATGTTTGACGAGGACTAACGAAGTGTTGAAAGGTCATCAATACCAACTTGTCTTTCGAAAAAACTCGATAAACAGCATTTCTAATTAATTATTGCAAAAAGGACACTCTTTATAACGGAAAATCACATCACCCATGACCTTATTACACAGAGGCTTCCTGTTCAGCAACTTCTTCTTCTTTTTCTTCATCATCATCTTCACTCTTTAGTAGCTTCTTCTACTTCTCCTGCTTAGTATCTCATTCCTGTGAATGCATTAATGCTCGTAAATCGTATACATAGGATTCGAGAAAACCACTACATCTTTGAGATTGCGTGAATTGCAGTTTCTCACGATCTTGCGTAAAAGTGATCTCACATCAATCAGAACTTGTTATTGCAATTTCTACTTGTATCTTTGATCGTATCGTTTTGTCTGGTAGCGTTTTTACGGTAAAGAAAAAGCCGAAGGTATAACAGGTAAATGTCTTTCTATTCCGTAGAAGAGGTTAACAGGTTGTGGGCCCAGAAAAACGTCCGAATTCAATCCTTCGTTTAAAAATCCTTTTCTTATTTAATTTTTAATGATAATTCCGGAATAGTTCTGCATTTTATCTTGAATATTTTAAAAATTACTTGAAACATGGTTGAGTGATTGTCTACATCCGCAACTCGTGCATTAGTTGTGTATAATTTAATGAACCCCTGAGTTTTTATTTTCTAACATTAAAAATATAAACAATTTAAAAATCCATTATTCAACAAATTTTTAAATATTAAGAATTTAAACATTTTTTGAAACAATAATAAATAATTTCGAATTGAAAGCGCTTGAAATAAAGAAAATTGAACGATTTTAAATTGAAAACGTTCCAAATCAAACAATTTTATATTAGCTAAGATTTTGAAAAAGGAGATATTTCGAATGGAATGAAAAGGAATTGAACTTGTATCAGTTCTAAATAAAAACGTTTGAAATTGAAAAATTTTAAATTAGAAGCTCTCAAAATTGAATGATTTCATATTACAAATTTTAAAATTAGATCATTTTAAATTCAGTGGAAGTAAAATCATATTACTGTAATTAAAATCGAGTTATTCTTTAAAAAAACGTTAAAAATGAGTTTCTGATATTAAAACTATTTTCTAGTCAAGCGCTTCGAAGTTTCAATTATTAAATCAACCATTTCAATTTTAATTGCAAAATTAAAACTTATGAAACAAGACAATTTTTAAATTTTGAATTTCAAATTGTTTAATTTTAAAACTTTATTGAGAGTGATTATTCATTCTTGTAATCTTTCAATAAAATATTTTTTAGTTTCAAATGATTCATTTTTTATATCATCAACTGAAAATCGAACAAAAAGATACTATATTGAAAATAAAAAAATAAAATAATACAAAACAAGATCACTATAATTCCAATTTTTGAAATCTCGCCTTGCATCTCATCTCGAATTTTGTCTCGAATCTCGAGTCTTTTGGAAAAAGTACAATGAAGTACTTGAAGCGTTAAAAATTAAACAGTTTCAAATTTCTTTAAAAACTGAAGCATTCTTACATCAGGATCTGGAAAACTAAGTCATTAAAAACGAATCATTTTCATATTATGCATCACGCTTTTTAAAATTCACTCATTTCATCTACAGTGTAAAATTAACAACTTGAAAATCAATCATAAATAATTTCCATATAAGGAGAAAAACTTTATGTTGAAGAAAATTTTATAAGATGTCAAATTGATGCATACTAATAAACTGTCAGAATTACATGACAGAAAAAGTCGCGAGAAAAAAACGACGCGAAAAGCGAGCGGTGGGTGAGCAGGAGGTGGAGGAGGAGGAGCTTTAGTGTGGACAGAATGAATGAATAGTAGATTATCATATATAATTTTTGTTCGTCAGCAAAAAAAAATGTAAAAAGATGGGACTAAATTTCGCGAATTTGTAAATGAAACAAGATGTAGGAGAATACGATATTAGGTGTTGTGTGGTAGGTCAGTCACGTCGAGTTGGGAGCGTGGGATCGGAGTTACTGTTACACGAGACTAACGCGTAGTAAGCTAGTAAAATAATAAGAAACATAGCGTCACTACAAATTCTCATAAAGTAACGTACGCGTGGCATCGTTCACAAAAAAATCGCGATTATGCGAAATGTTCCTCCCACGCTCTGTTTACACGCGTTGCGTAAAAAGGAAGACCGATAAGGTCCCTCGACAAGGAAGTTCCCGATAAATAATGAACTCCTAGCATCTGCTAGCGCCATGGAAAGATTATTTAAAAAAATAAAATAAAACACTTCCGTAAGCAGATGCAACTTTGCGTGATTAATTGGTTGAAATTGAATTCTGTTTGATTAAATTTAACAATTTTTATTATATTGTATTTGATGTTTTTTAGATGTTTTATTTATTATATGTTTGGGTTACAATAGATAATATTTATGTAGAGCTCGTTTAGTGGCGTTGACTTCTAACGACTTGTGATGCTTCATGAAAAGACAATCACGTAAACCGGAAGTCACGTCGCAGAGAGTGAGAGAGAGCAATAAAAAATGGGTCAAGGTTCAATCAACTTGAGCAGAAACTGAGCAAAGGGAAAATGCAAATTGTCTACAGTGGCAACACATCCCTATTACAAATTTCGACGTTTACGACGTCGGAGTTTTCAATAGGGATGAACCTTTGAAACAACTGCACTCGTTTTAACCTACGTTATTATTATGTTGTGTAATCGGAATACGTTTGGTAATAATACGTGTCTACGCCACGCGACCAATGCCCCAATTATTGTGTCAGAAAAATGATGAAAGACTGAGGCCAAAGGTAGAAAGTAACCTTGCGTAAATTCATCAAACGTTTCCAAACATTGCTTTGCCGACAACAAATTTCAAATGGACATTCAAAAGTCGCAATTATACGAGTTTAGTTTTTAACAGGAAATTTAATTTTCTGAGTCTTTGAGTTTTTGAAATTTCTTATGCAGAACATTTGATCTATTACAAAATATAATTTAATTTATAATATAAATATTCCAAAACACGTGTTCAAAATTCATTATTCTTATAGAAGATTCGTCATTATAGTTGAAAGTTCATTTCTTTGGTTAAAAATTGAACTATTTTGTTGAAACTCCTTTTTTTGAAAATTAATTTTTGGGCTGGAAAACGGAAGTGAGAAGTGTGCTAATGTCCTGATTTTCCGATCAAGCTATCTGGTTATCCTATATGGTTTGAAATGAAAAGAAATGCTATTTTTGTGCAAAATTGCATGTCTTTCTGTAAATATATGTGGACGAGAAAATGTGGTTTGTCGGGAGGATGTGGAGTAATTTGCGGTCGGTCGACATACGGCTATCGCGTTCAGTGTTCACCCCGCGGGTAACTGGCACTTTGTATTGCCGATTGTTTAGGACTGATTCGAGGACTCTCGCTCGCTCCTGAGCAAAAATGGAAGAGAGAACCTTATTCCTAACCAGATAGAAGGGAAGGACTCTCGAGGTTCTTTTGTATGGTGCTCACTTGAAGCTGGTTCGCACGAACAGGACGAGAAGTCCTCGAGGGCTTGGTTGTGCATTTCGAGAGCGGTCTGCCGGGCCATTAAGTTCGAATCGCAACCAACGAATAAATTAGGCTTCAGTCTCATTCCACCATACCCATATCCATACCATGCCTTTCCGTTTAAGGTGCGACCGCATAAATCGCGAAACAAAAGACAAGTTCGTTGATCTGGTCCGGTCATTCTTCCGTAATCGACAGTACCGCTATCCATCTTCAAAACATCAAAATAGAGCCGATAATGATGGAAATAAAATTTAGTTTTCTTTATATCAATAGAAAATGATGCATAAATACATTTTCGGTGCCAAAGGTCAAATAAACAAAAATCTAAATTTAAGTTTAAATTGGCCAGGTTTCAGGTGTTTCGGAAGCTAAATTGATAGGAATATTAGGAAATATGTTAACAACATGCAATGACGCAAGAATGTAATGTTTTGGAATTGTAAAGTTTTTTTGTAAATTAACAAAATCCCAGCTATTTTTTAGACTTTTACATGGTACTCTGATTTTCCTGTTACCAATCTGAAATGGGCAGAAAGAAACTTAGCTAATTTGAAAGTAGGGATTTCCCTTTTTATGTACTTTAGGTTCTTCAGCTTCTTTAGAGAGTTTAATTTCACTTCTTAAAATTGACCTTTATCTGATAATAAATTTAAAATTTGATCAATATAGTGAGATTTACTTATTGCAACAATTGTGTTGCCTTTATCTGCTTTATACGAAACACTATATTAGGATTTTCTTTGATAAATTGTATTACTGGACTAAAATCTAAGTTGTCTTGGAATTTTTTGTTTAAAACTGTTGAATAGAGAAAATTTATAATAGTCTTAGAGCATTAGACTCGTAGTTCATTTTGTATATCTGTAAGAAATTTACAGATTCCAATATCAATTAAAGCTATAAAATCACGCGAAGGAAAATATTTTTTGTTAATGAAGTTGCAAGCAAAACCTGAGCCTGAAGATACAATTCTAACAACTTCATCAGGTATTGTAACATCAGTCAAATTCTTGAACCATATGTTCGAAATTTCAAAATTTATTTATTATTTCAAACATCATAAAGTCACAGAAACTTCAACTGTTTTACAGAAAATTCGTCCTTTGGTTAAAAGTTCAACAATTTGGATAAACCTTTATTTCTTCTTTGACTTAAAATCTTTATTTGTTGAAAATTCATCTCTTTGTTTGAAAATTGGACTATTTTGATGAAAATTCATTTTTTGTTTGTTGAAAATCATTTTTATACTGAAAATTTTATTTTTTCATTCAAATTTTTGGTTTGATATTCGTCTTTTTGGTTTAAAAATTCATCTCTTTTGGTAGAAATTTAATCTTTTTTGTTAGAAATTTAATCTTTTTTGTTTTTATTGAAATGTAAATTATTATATTTTTCACTGAGAATTCGTCATCTTTTTAGCTTGAAAATTCAACTATTTGGCTTAACCTTCTCGTCAGTAACAGTGTGTTTTTTCAGTCTCACATGACATTTTGAGGGTGGAGCGGGGGGTCGCCGAAATGTCACAAATTTGTCAAACCAGGGAAGGGTGAGTCAAAAATCACTGAAAATGGCGTCACGAATTATGTGGACGCTCCCAAATATAATTTCGGTTTTTAATCATTGACAACATAGTCATCCGAGATGTGTCATAAAAATTTTTAATGACATCCTTAATCGGTGCGATTGACACGGTTTCTTTTTTTTTGCGCCTGGCGCGCATTAATGGCCCGGGCATTGTGACTCGCTCGGGCACCCCGTAAGGCACTATAATAAAGCAATAAATTAAGAGCGGTAGGTCGACATGTATGTAGCTTAAAAATAACCCCACAACCATAGGACCTTAGGTGCGTACAAATTTCGACCAGATCGCTTTTTGGGCGCGTTAACAGACATCATGGGGTTAATGGCCCATGAATGTCACTCGCTTGTAAGTCCGAATCAGTCAACTGAAAACTTGTTTGCGCTCAAAAATAATTATGAAAAAATACCCCTTGCACCACCTGGTAACCGAAAAATTTAGGTTATCAATTTAGTCACATCTTTCATTATTACAGACTTCGCACTCTTTCCCTTATTCCACTCTTTTCCCCTTTTGTAAAAATTTTCTCTTTCCCGCTGTTTTCAAGAAACTTCCCCTTTTTCTTGTTTTTTTTTTTTTTTGCTTAAATACGAGCAACCAAGAAAATTAAAAATGAACCAAGAAAATTAGCAATGAATCAAGAAAGTTAGCAATGAATCAAGAAAATATTGTTCTGAATACGGACCATACAATACAATATTTCCTTGATACAAAAAAATTGTTCTTTTCTTAACAAAATATACTGGAATGAAGAAACTTAATTTTCAGTAATCGAGTACATTTTCTTGAGACAAGGAGGATCATTTTCTTGGATCATGTAAATATTGTATCGTCCATATTCAGACCAATATTTTCTCGATACAATTCTAATTTCTTTTCCGTGCAATAAGAAAATCGAACTATTTTTGGTTGAAAGTTAATTCTTTTTGATTGAAAAGTTTACTATTATATTTTTGGTTTAAAATTCTACTATTAAATTGAAAATTTAATTATTTCATGGAAAATCCAACTATTTTGTCCAAAAGTAATCTTTTTTATCGAGAATTCAACTATTTATTTTTAAATTTGGCTTTTTGGATTGAAAATTTCGTCCTTTTAGATATAAAATTCATCTTTTGGTAGAAAAGTAATCTTTTTTAGTTAAAACTTAATCTTTTTTGGTTGAAAATAAACTTTTTTGTTGAAAATTCAACTGCTGCGTTTTCTGAAAAACTCGTCTTTTGGACTTGAAAATTCAACTATTTTGTGTAAAATGCAACTGTTTTTAGTTGAAGTTTAACCTTTCTTGTTTGAAAATTTACCTTTGTAGGTTAAAACTTCAACTGATTCGTTGAAAATTTAATTATTCTCCTGAAAAATCACCCTATTTCCCCCGTTTTTAGATCATTTTGTACTGTGAAGCCTTTTATTACTTGGTCCATTTACTTTCAGTTTAGTTTCCTTTTTAAAATTTATTGACACAAAATGTGTAATAAATAATCTCAAATTTTGATTTGAATCTTCTTAACTCGCTTTTTAACCAGCTTTTTAATAAACCAGTTATATCTTCTTCTGTGGAACGTCACTATCGTAAAATAGGTTACGATATTATTTCTCTTCATAGGATTTATAAATAATTTCGCCTTCAACAAGTCGCGGAATAAATTTCTCTAATGCAAATGATCTTAGTCATTTCGAGGTTTATTTTGCAGAGAATCATGAACGAGAAATGAAATTAACTCCATCATTATCTTTGCGGGTTCTCTTTTATGAGGGACATTACGATTTCACTGAAGTTATATGATCGCCGACAGAATCTCGTTGATATTACATGAATGCGTTAATATCAGTTATGAGTGAAGAAAAACTCCACGAGTGTCTTAACAAAATAAAAATTAAACCAAGACACTTTTTTTCGTTCATGCTACATTCCAGCACCAATTTCCTCCTCTGCACTCAATTACTCAGAGCTGTAAATAAATCAGGTTCTCAGGCATTAAGTTTAGCAAGGAAAATTGTCCCTTTCTTTGAAAATATAAAATTAATATTAGGACAACATTTTTTTGGCACTTAGTTATATAATTTTTTATATAATATATTTTTATAGTTTGTTTTGCCTCAATAAATGCAATTCTACCATCATTTCTACATATAATCCACATAATAGTTATCCAGTGCTATTAAATATTTATCCAAAATTATTTAAAATATTAGAAAGGAAAAGGAAATATTTTTGATAATTGAAGGTTAGCAGTACAGAACTATATAACCAACAAACGGGGAATTTTTCAAAAGAATCCGAAAAAAAGAGAAAAAGAGCCGAAGTGTTGTTAAATTGAGGCCAACAAAGTTTGATAACAAAAAATTATC
The DNA here is from genome assembly GCA_932195095.1 of Andricus curvator. Lineage (NCBI taxonomy): Eukaryota > Metazoa > Arthropoda > Insecta > Hymenoptera > Cynipidae > Andricus > Andricus curvator. The sequence continues at coordinate 293,595 of CAKNYM010050680.1, forward strand.
CAAGTTTGACGAAATGGATGTGGAAGTTGACAATCTCAAAGTGACTCTAACCCAACATAGGACCAGGCTTGACTGCGGATTGCGATAAAATATTCAATTTTTATTTTTAAAATAAAATAAAATCATGCTTCCAAGAGATATTAAGTTTCTGAATATGGGAAAACAAAGTTTGATGTAAAAAAATAGCCAATTCCGAGACTAAAATTTCGTGGGTTTTCAAAATTTCAAAAAGAAACCTTTTTATTTTAAAAGTTTCAAAGAAAGTTTTCCCATTATTTTCAGATTTTTCAATTGAATTAGTAGAGAAAAAAGTACTTTCTCAGATATCTGCATAAAACTAAACAAATCTCTTAGGCCACTGAAAATTATAATCAAACATTTTTATTTTGAAACTTTCTAGTTTTTAAAGATCTATACAAATTGAGAAGACTTTATCGCTAATATGCTAAAATAATTAATATACTTTGCCGGACATACAATCGCCTTCTCCAGCTTTCCCCAGCCCCAAAAGTCACCCCTAAGTATAAAATATCCTTTTCCAGTTCTCTTCAGCCCCAAAAATCACCCCTTAGTGTACCAACCCTACCATTCCTCTCCAGCCCCATAAATTACCCCTAAGTGTAAAATCATCTGGTTCAGCTCTGCCCAGCCCAAAAAATAACCCCTAAGTGTAAAATTTTCTTTTCCAGCTCTCTTCAACCCCAAAGATCACCTCTTATTATAATATCCCCTGATTCAGGTCTCCCCAGCCCCAAAAACTACCCCTAAGTGCAAAATCCCGTTGTCCAGGGAGGCGTCAAAATTCACAGCGGATGTCAATTTTTTTGACAAAAAACTGAAGTGAGGTGAATTTTAAATTCACGTTACTTGAGTTTCTTGTCAAAATGAAAGTAAAATGAAATAATATAATCGCCACCCAGCTCTTCCCCACCCCAAAAATCACTACTAAGTGTAAAATTCCTTGTGTAGCCATCCTCAGCACCCAAAATTACCCCTACGTATAAAATCTCTTGGTCCAGCTCTTCCGAGCCCCAAAAATCACCCCCAAGTGTAAAATCCCCTGGTCCGGCTATTCCCAGCCCCAAAAATCACCCCTGAGTGTAAAATCCCCTTGTCCAGCACCCCCCAGCCCAAAAAATGACTGCTAAGATCAAATTAATACCTTCAAATTTAGTGTGATTCTGCGGAATGTTCTTTCATTATTAAAAGAAGTGATGTAAAAAGGTTTAAAAATTTAATGAGAGGAGACTGGGCCGTAAATTTAACGGACGGGGACTTGTTCTTGGCCCTTTTGGGGAGTCCTGTGACATTTAATTGCGGAGTGTCGACGCAGGGTAAAAAGTGGGGGAGCGTTTAATCGAATTTTTTGCTGAGCTTTCCAATGGGCATGAAATTTAAGAACGTAATTGGAACGTCCAGGTCAAAAGACGTTATTTGAACTTCCAAAAACCATCCTAAGTCAGGTCAAATAATGTTCTGAAAACGTTTCATGTTCCAAAGACGTCCTTAAAACGTCCCTGGAACATTGTATGTTTAAGGAACGTTATTTGGTCTGACTTAGAACTTTTTTTGAGCCGTTCTAATGAGGTTCTTTAACGTGTGTGCCACTGATTTGTGCTCACTGGGTTCCCTGTAAATGGGGGCCCGTTATGCCAACAGGCTTTATTTTATCATGTCCTGCTTGGAAGCGACCGACTACCCCATACCGAGATTCTTCACTCTCTTGTGTCTGGTTTACAGAGCCTGGTTCATTCCCTATGCATATATACTCTATGGTCTACCCCATACCAAGCCTGATAGTATAATCATAATGGTATAATATTATAATACAATAAGCTGATGTGTTTTCAAACTCAACCTTTTATATACAACTTAGTCTTAGGATATCAAAATTTTAAGCTGCATAGTACTTTATAATTCATTATTAATTGTACTTAATATTTTTTATTTTGTTTGTTACAGGTGAGGTCGAATTTCAGTACAAAGGGGGTTGCAAAGACGTATTTGGTAACGCATATAATTTAACGTGGAAACAAATAATATAGAAAAACTGTTTTCTTAGTTATACGTGAAAATTTGGTTGAATCGAACAAATTTTGATTAGTTCAACAATATATTTGATTGATTATACGTTTTAAAATTAAACCATTTTAATTTTAATTGCAAATTGAAACAAAAAAATATTTTTAAATTTTTAATTATTTATTGTTTCAAATCTTCAACGGGAAATTTGAAACTTTTAAGATTTAAAATTATACACACATTTAAAATTATAAATTAAAAGAAAATAATACGAAGCAAGATTGCTATATGTGATTCCAATGTTTGAAATTGCACAATTTGAAGCTTTTCAAATTGAAATTGTTTTTTTTTTAAGTTGAGTTTGAAATGTTCAATATTTTGGAACATTTTCAAATTTTGAAGCAAAAAAACAACCAAGGCTTTGAAAATAAAACTGTTTGAGAATTGCGCATGCAAAACTATCATATTATGTAGTATCAACTGAAATTCAAAGTTATTGGATAGATTTTTTTATTAAATAATCTGATTTTACTGTTCAGAATTAAAGAATTTTAAATATTGTGAACCTGTAAAGTTTATTAATCCCGAAAAACTTTAAAAATTATGTGTTTTTTAATCGTAAACTTTAGACATTAATTATTTCAAACTTGAAGCGATAAAAATTAAACAATTCCAAACTTTGTTTAAAAATTGAAGGATTATTAAATTAAGATCTTAAAACTAAGTCGTAACAAATAATTAATTTTTAAATTGTGCATAGCCAATTAAAAAATTTAATCATTTTAATCTAAAGTGCAAAATTAATAACTTCAAAATTAATGATAAAGCACTTCCATGCAAGGAACCATGTTGAAGAAAATTTTATAAGATGCCAATCAAAAAATTCTGTAAGAGTGTCAACTTTTCTTTCGAGAATGGATAAAGTCATAAAATATAAAAATTATCTTTAAATTTGAATCAGTGAGTCATGTTGCATGATTTCTCGAAAATTTTCTTTGTTGTGTAAGTGAGAATTAGGCAATCTTTTTCGATAAATTTCTTTTATTGGTGACCTTTTGATCATTGAGACAGAAATAAAAATAAAAAAATAAACGGACGTGATAGTCCCGCTCAATACCGTGAAATCATGTTCTGTTAAGTGCGTTAGTAAGTAGAGATTTGAATTGTAAGCTGATTTCAAGGAGACCTCCTTTCGATGGAATTTACTTTTGCATTATATCTCCCCTTGCTATCAACATTACGTTGACAATGAAATAGAAGTAGATTGTATCCTCAGACTCTTTGTGAGATTTAAAATATGTTTCTTACTGCTGAAATAGTATTTTGATTGGGTAATTCTGTCGCAAAGACAGATTCATAAATAGAGATTTTAGATTTCGTTTTTAGTAACATGAAGTTTCTATAAAAAAAACAGGCAAATGTTCAACAAAACAGATGAACTTGCGACCAAAAATAATGAATTCTCAACCAAAAATATAATATTAGACTTTTGAATTAAAATTAATTAATTTTCAACCAAAGAAGATGACTCGTCTACCAAAAGATGAATTTTCAATTCAAAAAGTTGGTTTTTTATTTAAATCAAAAACAGTTGAATTCAATGAAAAAGGCAATTTTTCAAAAAATGGTTGAATTCTCAACAAAAATAGAATTATTTTCAAGCAAACAGTTGCATTTTTAAACAAAAATATGAAAGTTCTACCATGTGATGAATTTTCAAATGAAAATGATGAATTCTCAACAAAAGTTGAATTTTCAAATTGTTTAACTTTTAAGCGAAAAATGTGAATTTTTTTCAAAACACTTGAATTTTCAACCCGAAAATATGAATTTCAACAAAAAAGTACATTTTAAGCCAAACAGTCGAATTTTCAAAAAAGGAGATGAATTTTCATTCCAAGAAGTCGAACTTTCCACAAAAAATGAATTCTCAACGAAAAAACATCAAACAGATTATTTTTCAACTTTTTCAACAATTATTTTTTAACAATTTAATTATTTTTCAACAATTATTTTTCAAACCAAAAAAACTTCAACCCCATTTTTTAATTTTCAAGCGAAAAAGACCAATTTTCTACAAAACACTTGAGACGAAAATTAAATTTTCAACCAAATAGTTCAATTTTCTACCAAAATAGTTAAATTTTCAATGAAGAAAGATTTTTCAGCCCAAAAAGAAAAAGAATTTGAACCACATTGTTGAATTCTCAAGCGAAAAAGATGGATTTTCTACAAAACTCTTGAATTTTTAACTCGAAAATACGAATTTCCAACAAAAAATTAAATTTTCAGTAAAATAGTTGAATTTTCAATAAAAAATAATTACATTAAACGAAAAATATTTCGATTTTCTTATCGGGTTCTATTAATTCAGTTAAAAAGACAAAAAGGGGAAGTTTCTTGAAAACAGGGGAAAAAAGTGGAATTCTTTAAACCGAATGGGAAAAGAGAGGAATAGGGGTAAGTGTGAAGTCTGTCTTTATCAATCTCATTTAAAATTTACGGTAAAATAATTTCACACTTATTCTCAAGTCAACTAAAAGTCTATCAATTATCTATACACTTCAATCGACAAAACGCCCAAGCGTGTAAAGTATTGTATGATTAAATAAAATGCAAACGTAATGATGATGTGGCTCCCACTGATAAAAAAAATTAATAGAAAGATTCTGCATAGAGATCTTTTATTGGAGAATGGGCACACTTATGGGATTAATTCATTACCCACACATCGAAAAAACTTGGGTGTGATCAAATCCCGTCACTCGATCCTACATCCTTTCATTTAACCCTCTCAGTATACTTGAAACCTCTAGCTCATAAATCACCTAGGAACCCTCTTTGATCAGCGTGAAAAATCATACCCACAAACAGGCTTTGAAAAGAGAAGAAAAGGAAATTCTAGTGCCGAAATTTATCCCTCACCCTTTCACTAAAAATTCCACGAAACGGAAATTAATCCTAAACACTCAAGTAAACACCCTGTTTTTGGAAAAGGGATTTGGGAGTATTACAACTTTGCAAGCATTGCCCATTGTAAATTAAAAAAAAAATTCTTGATGAAGTCAATTACACACATTAGTTTCATGAGACCCAGGAGACCTCGGTTCTTTCTTATTCGTATCGTTGTTATTTCTCCCATGGTGATTTTTTTTCTGTGTCGGATATGCAATACGCAGCTGCAAAAAAGAGAGCACAGGGGCTACAACACGACATGAGAACACAACTTTGTCACAAAGAGTTAAACAGTTACACTCTGAATTGAAATTGAAACGAGAAATGCAGAATCCAGCAAGGCAGTACTATTGAGGGGGCGGTTCCACGGTCCCCCAAAATTTCAATAGAGTTATGACTATTATAAATGATATTTCCTCCTTTGCTCTACACTGATTCGGTGCTTATACAATCCTTTCATGAAAATGTCAAGAGATCAAAATCAAAATGATCAAAAGATAGAGGAAAGTCAAAAGAACAAAAAGTCATTTTCTGTACATTTGTTGCCAAATTTCCAATTAAAAGCTTCCTAAAGGCAAGAAATTGAAATTTGAAGAATTACGTTTGTCCAAATATGAAATTAAAACGTTTCTTCTGAATAATATTGGATTTTGCACAAAATACAGTATGGTATTCTATGAAGTATATATACATCCTTGAAGTTACGTTAAAACAACATTCCTGCGATCCGCATTTAATTAAGTTTCTTACATCAAATCAGCAGTGGTTCATGATCATTTTGAAATTTGCGCGTTGACTGGAAAGGTAAGTAACGGTTTACCTCGAGATGTATCGACTCACATGTAATATAACGAAACGACTTAACTTCCGTCTCGTCGAGGCCATGCCACTTATTAACTTTAAAGACTTCTGCTAAAATTACAATAAAACACAATCGTCACCGAAGAAATCGCGTGTGAACCAGTTTAACACTGGTGTGCCGAAGTACTTAATGTGTCCGTATTGCAATACATCTTCGCGAAATACTTGCACGCAATGCAGTGATAACGGCACGTGCGATGCAACAGCCTCAACTGCATAATAAGTCTCCATTTTTTATTCATTCGTTTCTTTTCATTTACCGAAAATTTTACCAAAAATCTTCAACAATTGAGCCGTTCTCTTCGCAAAAACCACCTAAGTCGACTTAGGTATTGGCTTAAAATTTCCGAAGAAACTTTTCAAAATTTCTTTCGACAAACCAAAAGGGATCTGTTGTGCGGTTAAAAATGTTTGCACAATCTAAAATATATTTTTTAGTTTATACAAACATATTTTGAAAAGGTTCTTCGGCAATTTCGTGCCAAAACCTAACTCGATTTAGGTGTTTTTTCTAGAGGATTGCTCAATTGTAAATTATGCTTCACGCGGATTTATTTGGGGAAAATCAGCGGGAAACGTTTCCTAATCTTTACGCCTGCAACTTGTCTTGCACAGTCGTAAAATATAAATTAATTATCAGGTAGCCTACCGGCAAGAAATTATACTGGTCTTTACGAGTGTCGTAAAAATACTTTGGAAGCTGCCCGCCATACACAGATTACCTGCTTGAAACCTATGTGTATAATCGTTGACATCCACGAGTAACGTAATGTGCACGTGAATGTAGTTGTAATCGTTTTCCGGTAAGAATGCAAGTAATAAAACATTTATGTTCTTCAGAAGGAACCAATAAATCAACGACCAATTGGAATGGTTGAACTGTATTATACAGGTATTATGCAGGCACGATAACCAGACCACCAATTCTAACTTCTAATTTTCAATTACATCTTATGTTCAGTTGTGTACAATATTATGTAGCTTTCGTATAGTATTGATAATTTTTCGTTCTGTACAGATATTTTGAATTTCTAAAGGATTTTTTGGTACAATTTTGCACAATCTGAGGCCTTTAAATCAATATTGATCCAAGTAAATTTGATATCCTAAGCAGTTTCTATAACAAGAATCTTGCGATTTCGATGTCAACGATTTTCAGAATATTGTCCTGGAAATTATAGGTTCGCACGAGGATTAGGAAAACGGATTGTGTGGATAACAAAACGCATATGTGTGTCGACATCCAAGTTCTCAGATCGCTTTATCCAACATCGACACTATTACGCGTGTGTCCCACGACCGAGATCCATAAGCAATAAAATTCTTGGTATCTAACGTTCTAATCTTGAATTTAACCAGTTCGATTCCTTTCACGACGATAAGATACACTGAAGGCGTTACACAAAAGAATTGTGAAATACTTTTTCTACCTATTCTTTTCTACGTATCAGAAAACCCAAGATATTTTTCTGCTGATGAAATAAGATTGCTTTCACCTTGGTTTAAACTGTACCTGGAAACTAGATGTTCAAATAGGAAAATATTTATAAATCAATTTTAGTTTCTGGTATAGAATAGTGTGGGAAGAGTTTCTTTTGATCAAGGATCACTCAGTAGGTGATAAGTGATAAGTGGCCTCTTTAGATGAATGCAAAAATATTTTTTCAAGCCTAAGCTTTTAGAAGGGTTTGAAGAAAGAGGGACACAATATTGGCATGCAGCCCCCCCGTTGTGCATATGACATTAGCTGTGTATGAAGCCCTATCATAGGGCGTGGAAAACCCATAATATGTTGAAACGACAACTGTGAAACGTTACTCTCGGCGTTCTTCCAAATACAGCTGCAGCCTCCCTTATGATCATCAAAGCAACGAGTGACAATCGCGTAAATAGGTGAATTTCTAAGGTTCTAAGCCAAACGAGTAATTTGTGTTCCTCAAATATCGTTAACCGTTCCTAAAACGCCTAAAACTGTTCGAAAGTTTCAAATTACCATGGTAATTGCATTTAATTTCTTTTTATTTAACAAATTTGTAAGACAAATTTCTTTAGATGTTACAGGGTTGTCGATCAGAGTTAATAAATGTTTTAGATGTTATAGTCAATTTACTATAACATGTAGAAAATTTATAAGCCAAATTTGGAATGATCTAAAATTGAGGGGCTTGATCAAATAACGGATTACTAACCGGTTACTGAATCCGGACCCTCAATTTAAGAATACACCAATCCGACTAATGTATGTTCCTCAGATATCCGAACCGATCCTAAAACGCCTAAAACTGTTCAACTGTTTCCAATTCACCAATGATTTTATTTTTATTTTCGAACTTTGTAGGCCAAAGTTCTTTCGTTGTTAAATATTTGTCGACCAGTGTGAATAAATATTCTGGATAATAATTAACTAATTAATTAATTAATTATATATAGTTAATTAACTATAACATCTAGAAAGGGTTGCCACAAGTCAGGGAGTTCCACAAAGTCAGGGAATTTTCGATAAATGTGAAATCTGTTTTGGTAGAAATTGTATCTTTTTTGGTTAAAAATCACAACTAATTTTCGGGACGACTAGTCCCCCGTTTCTAACTCCCCCAATTTTTTATAGACGCCTTGTTGAAAATTTGTCTTTTCGCAGAAAATTAATCTTTCGGTTTGAAAGTTCAACTATTTGGTTAAAAATTCATATTTTCGGCTGAAGATTTAAATATTTCGTTGAAAATTTATTTTTGTTGTTATTAAAAAGTTATTTTTTCTATTGAAAATTTAACTATTATATCTTTGGTTAAAAATTCCTTTCTCTGGTTGAAAATTCAACTATTTTTTTGGAAATTCTTTTTTTTTATGAACATTTACTTTTCCAACTGAAAATTTAACTATTCTATTTTTGGTTGAAAGTTGATCTGTTTAGTTAAAAATTAAACTATTCTGTTAAAAGTTCGAACTTTTTAGTTGAAAATTGATCTTTTTTGGTTGAAAATTCATGTATTTTGTTGAAGATTTGTCCTTTAGCAGAAAATTAATCTTTCAGATTGAAATTTTAATTATTCTATTTCTGGTTAGAAATTCATTTCTTTGGTTGAAAATTGAACTTTTTTGTTGGAAATTAGTTCTTTTTTTTTAAAATTTATTTTTCTAACTGAAAATTTAATTATTATATTTGTGCTTGAAAATGTATCTTTTTTGGTTGAAAATTGATTTTTTAAACTGAAAATGAAATGATTCCATTTCTGCTCAAAAATTGCTCTTTTTTAGTTGCAAATTCAGTTATTCTGGTAGAAAAAGCATCTTTTTGTATAGAAAATTCAACTTTTTCATTAAAAAGTCATATTTTTGGGTTGAAAACGCAACTGTTTTGCAGGAAATTTGGGCACGTTAGAGGAAGTAGGGGAACGTATGGTAAGGTAGGGGGGGTAGTATGGAAATAAGGGTTAGTAGGGGTGGGGAAGTAAGGGAAGGGAAGTTGTTTTGGGTAAGTAGTAAAGGGAGGGGTGGGTGAAGAAGTAGGGCAATGGATGTGAGGTGTGAGTGGGGAGCAAGGAGAGGTGTAATAGAGAAGGGTAAATGGGGGAAGGGATGTGAAGTAGGAGAAAGAAGGCATTATAGGGAGTATGGGATGTAGGGGAAGTGAGGGCTGAGCACTTTAGAGGTAGTAGGGGAAGGTGAGGAGGGGTGGGGTGAGGAAGTAGGGTAATGGAAGTGTGGTCTGGGATGGGGGAGCGAGGAGAAAGGTAATAGAGGTAGGAAGGTGAAATAGTAGAAGGGAGGGGAAGTTTTGGCGGAAGTAACGCGTGGGCAAGTAGGAGAAAGGAGGGGAAAAGTGTTGTACGGGAGGGGAAGATCCGAACGACCTAACGTCTTAATAGGGTACGAAACCCTTTTTGTAGCGTCAAATAGTGTCAATAGTGGCGTGAGACCAAGCCCTACAGTTTCAAATACTGGAACACTCTTTGGATTGAAAACCTAGGCTAGTTCCCAATTAAAAGAATTTTTGTAGTGTTTCGTTGCCCCTGGCAGAAACTCAAGTTTCAGTCGGATGTCCGTCCGTCCGTCGTACTTTTTTCCAAAAAGAGAAGTGAAGGGAACTCACAACTTATAGCTCGCAACTTATAACTCACAACTCAGGGAAGTGAGCGGAGAGTAATTAGGGGAAGTGAGGGGAAATGTGGCGGAAGTGAGGAGAGTGGGAAGTAGATGGGGAAGAAAAGTTGGGGAAGGGAGGGGAAGCGATGATTGAAGTGTGGGAAGGGAAAGTAGGAATGGAGAGGGAAAGTAGGGGAATGTATAGTGAGTAGGGGAGTGTGAAATAGTGGAAGAGAGGGTGAATTTTTGGTGTGAGTAAAGCGAAAGTGAGTAGGAGAAAGGAGGGGTAAAGGGGAGTATGGGAGAGGCAGATTTGGACGACTTATTTACATTTTAATAGGCTACAAAACCATTTTTTACTTTGACTAATTTTTTTCTTTCATTTCTATTAAAGAATGACGTTAAAGATTGTTGGATATCTAAGTGTAAAATATGCCGGGCAGAGGATGACGCCAGATAGTCGGCGTTTTTCAATTTTTTTTTATTCGATTTGTTTTTTTTTGAATAGCTCGAAGTAGTTGGCCTGCAGCGAGCTGATACTTTGTAAGAGAAGAGACAGTGCTAGTCGCCATCGTGCTCGTAAATTCGAAGACGAAGTCGCTTCTTGACACCGAGAGTAGCGCATAGCGATTGCGTTTGCATCGTGATCTTATCTAGGGGCGTACACGCAATTGCCATGCCGGTATGTTTCGCGGTCGCTTAAGCGGACTTCTTTATCGGCAGAGCGGAAACAATAGGCGCTCGTAGAGTATCTACTCACGTGACTCTCTTCGCTCCTCCTACTTTGAAAAAAAAACTTAAGGGTATTATCTCAGGTCCTGCGGAAGGTCACATACCGAATTTTCAAAAATCCTAATCGCCTGTGAAAGTATTTAAGTACAAAAGTCATCTTTTTTGGTTGAAAATTCATTCTTTTTAATCAAAAAGTCTACTACTATTATATTTTTGGTTAAGAATTCACCTATTTTTGATAGAATTTAATTATTTTGTTGGAAATTCAACTATTTTGTTAATAAGTCATCTTTTTTGGTTGAAAATTCAACTACTTTGTAGAAAATTAATTTTTTTGTACAACATTAAACTATCTGGTTGAAAGTTGAACTGCTTGGTTGAAAGTGGAACTACTTTGTTGAGAATTTTTTGTTTGTTTGAAGATTTATCTTTTTGGTTGAAAATTCGTTTTTTTTTGTTGACAATTAATTTCTGAACTCAAACTTCAACTATTCCATTTTTGGCAGAAAATTATTATTGTTTAGTTGAAAATTCAACTGTTCTTGAATTGAAATATTTGTTGTTGTTGAAGGAACTATTATATTTTTGGTTGAGAATTCATTTCTATTGGTTGAGAAATACTCTTTATTGGTTGAAAGTGGAACTACTTTGTTAATAATTTATTACATTGGTTGAAAATAAATTTTGTAACTCAAAATATAACTATTCTATTTTTGGTATGTAGTATATTAATATTTTTCAGTTGAAAATTCAACTATATTTGGTTGAAAATTTAACTGTTTTGTAGAAAATTCGTATTTTTGTTGATTTTTTTTCTTTCTTCACTGAAAAATCTTTCTTGCGTTAAAATTAATCTCTTTTGTTGAAAATTCGTCTCTTTTGCTTGAAAGTTCAACTATTTCGTTGTAAATTCAAATTTTTTCTTAAAAATTCTAGTTTTTAGCTTGAGATTCGTCTTGCCCTAAAAATGAATTTCTTGGATCTAAAAGCACTTTATCGATTATCTCTTATTTCAATCTCGATTGATCTTTTTTCGTTCAAAATTTATGTATTTTGTTTGAAAATTCGTCTTTTTTTGTAGAAACTTAATCTTCTTGTTTGGAAATCTATTTTTTTGTGTGGAAAATCCAACTATTTTGTTGAAAATGTGAGTTTTTACTTAAAAATTTAACAATTTTATTGATTTTTTTATTTCTTGGCGAACTGGTGAATCAGTTCTGCTACCGATTCCTAAAAAGAGCAGTTCCGAAAACCATATTTTTAAAGAGAAAATCGGGCGTCCCGTCTTACCCGGGAGTTCCGTCCCGCCCCGGTCTACCCTAAAATAAATTTCGTGGACCTTAAAGCAATGAATCGATTATCTCTTATTCCAATCTCCAAAGTGTAATTTCTGGTCACCTGGTATACGCCCTGGAAGTATTGGTCTCGCAATAAAAATTGAGTTACAAGGCAGTTGAGGGTAAATGAAATGAAAGCGAAATCGTTAGTTGCTCCCTGAATAGAGCAGAATGCATCGTATGATCGTGTTAGGAGTAATAAAAAGACAAAAGAAAAGAAAGGTGGGAGACCAAGAAGTGAATCTTGTTGTGTAGGTTGTTGCAATAATGGGCGATTGTGATTTCAAGGTCAACCTCCAGCATTCCTTCCCTAGTGACGTAATAGGAGCTCGGAAGCCGCTTAACGTCTTCGTGCTTGTGACATAAAACTGATTGGATTTTCGGTCACAGAGAGATTTATCGGATCGATTTTTAACGGTCGCTCAATTCTGTGGTCGCGATCGTGACCTGCGGAAGTGGTGATGAGATTTTCCCACAGGAATGAGGAATCGGAAGCTCTAGCCTTTCAGCTTCGTTTTTTTAATTTTTCTCTTATGTAAAATGATTACAAATTAAAATGATGTAAAATGATTACAAATTAAAATGATGTAAAATGATTACAAATTAAAATGATGTAAAATGATTACAAATTAAAATGATGTAAAACGATTACAAATTAAAATGTTGTAAAATGGTTACAATATAACATTACAAGTTGCAGTATTTCAAATTTGAAAAAATGACACAAATACAAATATTTCTTCACTTTGGTTTCGAAGCTTTTAGAGTATTTTTAAAAATTTCAAAGATTTTCATGAGATTTCAAAGAATTTTAAAGGATTATAGAAAAATTGTGAGAGACTAAAAAATTTCTAAGGAATTTGAAACGATTTCGCAAAATTTCAGAACATTTCAAAGAAGAGAAGGAATTTTTATGATACAAAAATTTCAAGGAATTTTACAATATTTAAGAGATTCATATGATTTTAAAAGAAATTAAAAGATTCCGTAAGATTATTTATCCGGAATTTTTTTTTAAATGTATACTTTTCCAGCGATTTTAGAGAATTTCAAAGTTTGCAAGTCGTATTCCAAAATTTCCAAAACTTTCAAAAACATTATGAAATATATTACTGTTTCCCAGAAATTTCAAGGGTTTTTAAAAGGGTATCAAAGATATCAAAGGATTTCAAGGGATTTCAGGGAATTTCAAAAAATTTCTAGAAAACTTTCGGAAGTAACTCTTCTTAGTCTTCTTAGTCTTACTCTTCTTAGTCTTAGATGATTTCAAAGACTTAAAACTTTTTAAAGGAATTTTAAAAGATATTAAATATTTCAAGATGTTATACGTGATTTCAAAAGATTTCTAGGGATTTCACAGGATTTAAGAGTTTTTCAGAATCTCAAAGGATTTTCGCAAGAATATTACGTATTTGAAAAGATTCCTCGGAATTTCATGAGATTTCAAGGAATTTTCTGGGATTATAACAAATTTGAAGAGATTTAAAAATCCCTAAGGAATTTAAATGAGTTCGTAAGATTTCGGTTTTTCGGATAAGAAATTGTAAGATTCCATAAGATTATAAGGAATTTATACAGAATTCGAGGGATTTAAAAAATGCAAGTTTAAAAAAAAAATACATTTCAGTGGATTTCAACGGATTTCAAATATTTCAAGTGATTTCAAAGCTTTCAGGATATTTAAAAAGATAGATATTTCCAGGGGCTTTATTAAATTTTCTGCGATTTTACGGGATTTTAGAAGATTTCATAATTTTTTAAGGAATTTTGAAAGATATTATAGATTTCAAGATATTTAACGGGATTTTACTAGATTTTTGTGGGATTACTAGGGATTTCATAAGATTCAAGCGATATCAAAGAACTTTAAAAAATTTAGGATTTTCCTTCTTAACATCACGCCAATTTCATTCTTGTCTTTATTTAAACAAAAGAAAAAAATGTTAGGTAATATGTGAACAATCCATAACAAGATAAAATTTTTTTAAGGGTTTTCAAAGAATTTTGTAGGATTTCAGAAGTACTGATGGATTTTAAAAATTTATCCACGATATGGATCAATGAAAAATATACTCAATAGCTATAATGTAACTTCTCACTTTTTAAATATTATAAATTGGATTTTTTATCACCGCCCAAATTCCAAAAAACATGCGCCTCTAACAAAAAATAATTTCTCCCTAAATTTTCTCAAAACCTAATAATAATTTCCAATCAAACTTTTCAGGATTCAAGTTATCATTGATTTATTTCAAAAGCACTTTCTTGTTAAGAAAAAAAAATTCATTTCATTTTTGAGAACGTTTTTGGTCTCTCCTGCAAAATCGTAAAAGTTTGGGTTAGGCCTTTATGGCATGCTACCTTTCAAATTGTGAACTTATTTTGTTTTTTCTCAAACCTTGATCGGCTGATGATGGCTGACAAGTTTTGTAGAGGAAAGTAAATTCACACTTTTTAAAAATTGAAAATTAGATTTTTGTCGCCGTCCAAATGTGAAAAAGTGCTCCTCGAGCGAAAAAAACTTCCCCCCCTAAATTTTCTTGAAACCTAATATGATTTTTTAATAAAATCTTTTGTCTCGATTCAGCAACTCAGTAGATAGAAACCTAATTCTCAGTTCTTTTTTAAATTAAAAAATGGATTTTTTCTCACCGTACAATTTTGAAAAAACGTGTGCATCAAACGAAAAGAAAACTTTCTCCCTAAATTTGATCGAAGCCCAATAATATTTTCCAATCAAACTTTTTAGGGTTCAATTTGGTACTGATTTATCTCGAAAGTAGGGTAGAGCGTGGCTGGTTGGCCGCGGGGTAGGTGGCCGACTGGCTGTTTGAGAATGATAGAAGTGACAAGTGGCGCTCTCTCTGCGAAATTATGTGTGTTAATGAGAGATAAATACGTGACTGATTTTTCGTTCATTTATGCTGCGTCGTTTTGGCAAAAGCGCAACTTATTTCTTTTCGCGAGTGGTGAGTAAATATATACAGTGAAAAACTTTTCTGATTATTGAATGTACTTGTTGTTACAATTAATGGAGAGTAAACATATATTTCAAAGAGCATTCCATAGGTTTTCTAAATTATCGTCGTTTTTAAAACTAACCCCACTTTCGGTATTCGTAAAATGTCAGAATGTCGAGTCGTAAAATATGATACGGAAAATCGTTTTAATTATATGCCCTGTGCGAATAAACGATAATGTAATATTCATGTTGGCCGGATAAGTATTCCATTTTAAGCAATAATCAACGTATTTTTAGTATTATTGGAGATAAAAATAATAACTAACCTTGAAAAATATATAAATGTGCACAATTTATTTCAATAAACAGTCGTTTAAAATCATACAATTACTGCCCTTCTTTAATCTCACGAAATCGGCCAACCTGCCCCGCTGTCGGGGCAGTTGACCGCTTTTCCTCGCAGCGTTTTTCAACTTTTTACAATATAATTTTTTAAATTCTAAACTTTCCCTATATGTAGGCAAAAGTTGTACCTTCAAAATGGTCAATTCGTTTTTTTCAAAACGCCTGGAAAGTATAAAAAATTCAAGAATGAAAAAGCTGCCAACCAAGCCACGGTCTTCTCTACTTTCTCATTTTAAAAAATTCGATTTTTCAGATCGTTTTTTGTCTCTCTCGCAAAATCGTAAAAATGTGGGTTCGGCCCTTATGGCATGCTTCCATTCAAATGCCCAACTTGTTTTGTCTTTACTCAAGCTTTATCGTATGCTAATCATCCCATTGTTTTGCATTCGTCAGAGTTGTTTAAAAATTCCAGCAGAATTTCGAATCAGCATATATTGAATTCGTAGAATCGTGATTCTAGAGCCGTTTAGAAATTGAACCACGTGCATATAAAAGAACACGAATACCATCCTCGAAATTTCTTATATACACTTGCTACTGTCGAGTAGACTCGTCTCGTTTGAGCTCGTCGGCATTTTTGACAATAAAGAAGTCGTTGATCTTGATTTTTTTCTTTTTTGCTTTGTCGCGCGAAGGCCGTCATTGAATTCGTCGACAATTTTCAAAGACAGACCCGCTCGGCATCCGAGTCTGTCACTTTGCCGATCAGTAGGCGCTTGGACGTTTTAATGAATTATTTTATCAAAGCTTAATTAAGACTTGCTTTCTCTGATTTGCAACATGCTCGCATTCTAATTTCAGACTGTGCACTCTTTTCCTGATTCCCTTCTTTTCCCTTTTTTTAAAGAATTCCTTTTTTTCGTTAAAAATTGTATTATTTTTTTGAATATTCAAAAATTTTGTTAAAAAGTCCTTCTTTTTAGTTGAACTTTCAACTATTTATTGAAAATTCAACTGTTCTGTTGAACATTCGAAAATTTTCTACAAAAATAGTTCGATTTTCAACTTTCTTCAATTTTCAACTGTTGAAAATTAAAACTTCAACTGTTAAAACTTCGGTTTTCAATTTTCTTCAATTTTCAACAGTTGAAAATTCAACTATTTTGTTGAAAATTGAATCATTTTTTTGTTGTAAATTTAACACTTTTGTTGAAAATTCGAAATTTTTCTATCAAATTCTGAATTTTCTACTGTTGAAATTTGAATTTTTCTTGGTTAAAAATTCAACTCTTTATTTGAAAATTGGAAAATATTTGGTAATATCAATTTTCTATTTTCTTTAATTTTTACCTGTTGAAAATTGACGAAAACTCAACTATCTTGTTAAAAAGTAATCCTTTTTGGTTAAAAATTTAAATTCTGAAAGTTTGACTGTTGAAAATTCAATTTTCAATTATCTTCATTTTTTCTTGGTTGAAAATTCAACTCTTTATTTGAAAATTCGCAAATTTTCTTCCAAAATAGTTCAATTTTCTTCAATTATGCACACTTGTGAATTCAAAGATTTTGTATTTAAAATTTAATCATTTTACTGAAAATGCCATGGTTGGACATTCAACTTTTGAAATTTCAACTGTTGAAAATTAAGTTTTTCTTGATTGAAAATTCAATACTTTTGTTGAAAATTCGAAAATTCTCTACCAAAATAGTTGAAAAGTCATTCTTTTCGGTTGAAAATCAAGCTTGAAAATTCAAATTTTGAAAGTTCGATTGTTGAAAATTAAATTTTCCATTTTTCTTGGTTAAAAATGCAACTCTTTAGTTGAAAATTCGCAAATTTTCTAACAAAATAGTTAAATTTTCTTCAATTATCAAATGTTGAAAATTGAAAAAAAGTGAATATTCCATTATTTTTTTAAAAAGTCTGCCTTTTTGATTAAAAATACAAACTTTGCAAGTTCAATGTTCAATTTGCTTCCATTTTTTTTGTTGGTTAAAAATTCAACTCTTTTTTTGAAAATTCGAAAATTTCTACCAAAATAGATACATTTTTCCAGTTTTCTTCAATTTTCAACTTCTGAAAATTAAAGAAAATTGAAATCCGTCTTTTTAGATACAAAATTTATCTCTTATGGTAGAAAAGTCATCTTTTTTTGTTGAAAGTTCCTTTTTTTTTGAAGCTTCCACTTTCAGGTTAAAAAATCAACTATGTTGTTATAAATACAACTGTTTGGTTGATTTTTTATTAAGTTCAAGTATTTGGTTTAAAATGCATAATTATTGATTGAAAATTGATCTTTTTGTTGAATATTTACCTTTTCAGATTGATAAGATTCAAGTGTCTTCTAAAAATTCGTCTCTTGTGTCTTGAAAATTCAACTATCTGGTTGAAAATGCTGTTTTTGGTTGAAGTTTATTATCTTTTGTTTGAAAATTTAACTATTTGATTGTAAATTCATTTTTGTAGGTTGAAAATTCAACAGATTGGTTAAGTATTAAATTATTTTGTTAAAAAGTAATCTTTGTTGGTCGAAAATCTTCTTTCTTGGATGAAAATTATCTTTTTTTTTTTTGAAAATGCATCTCTTTTGGTTAAAAATTCAACTTTTTTATTGAAAATTGAACTGGATAATATATTATTAATTTTATTTGAACGACTTCATTACCCTGCTCTGAGAGCATTTTGGGCTGTAAATAAGTTTGTTTAATTTTATTATTTAGATTTCTACTCTTATTAACTTCTCTCCTTTCATCTTAAAAGTACAATTCCATTTATTTTTATTAATAATGTAAAATGAGACTTTAAAAATTATCTGTCTAGGGAATATTTTGACAGAGACCATTTGCATGAAAACTATGTTTCTTTGTCTAAAAGGTTATGGGCCCAGAAATTCTGTTTTACGTTTTTTTTTATTTTTTAAGTCTAAAAAAATTAATTTCATTCCCCTATTATCTTGAGTATGAATGAATGTTTTGGCCCCTTTTCTTCCGATAAGAATCTACCATGAGTGCAAGGTCTCGATTCGAATGTCATTATGCACCGGGTGCAACTTACATAATATCTCACCCTGTTTTAGAAGAATGCACGAAAGGTGCATTGAAACGCACGTGCGTCCTCGACTTTAACATCAACGTTTAAAGTACCGCACACACTTATAGAGTAAGAAAAGTTTGTCGAAGAAGCTTTATTGTTTACTTCATAAAAAACAGTTTACCGCAGAAGAAACGATAATCAGTACCGTAGCTATACAATTAACCTCGTTCGATTTTTTTATTATTTAATAATTTTTCTTACAGTATTATATCATTTAGTTTTTGCCTATATTAGTCCATTCTTATTTCCTCTTAAAAATGTTTAATTACTCCATATTCTTATTTATGTCTCTAAAATTACGGATAACTGACTTTTTTAAAGGTAAAATGAGTGGAAGTAAAAAAGACTTAGTACATGTTCTATTTCTTGTTTCCATTTAATATTTATGATCGCTCTTTAAATGTTTTTATTATTTTTTAATCGTCACCTATGATTAGAGTTTCTGCACCTTAGTGGGTTGTTCTTACTTAGAAAGTCAGTGATTAGCAATTAGAAAATTAGAAAGCTGGATTTTTTAGCACTCTTGGAATTTTCATTGCAGTGATACTAAAACTGCATTCCAGCTGAGCAACTTGCATCCTACACTTCTATCTTTTCAGGTTCCTGTGATAAGCAAACTTGAATTGAAATCAAGCCGTGAATATCTCTCTGAATATCATTAGTGTCAGGAATTTTATATTGTCTGCATTTTACATTGTTGAAAAAATCAAATATAGTTTTTCTTTTAAATTTAAATTGTTTCTCTTAGGAATGAGGCTTCAGCACTCCCAGAATTATGTGTCTAGGAAATATTTCGATCGAGACTATTTAAATGAAAACTCTGCTTCTTTGCCTAACAGGTTATTAGCCCAAAAATAACACTATATTGTTTTGCGCAATTTATTGCTTTTTTAAGAATAAAAAATATTAATTTAATTCTCCTAATATGTTGAGTATGATTGAATGTTTTGGCCTCTTTTCTTCCGGGAATATTCAAAATCAATATACCCAAAACTGCAATTTGAATAAAAAAGAAGGGAAAAAACTAGTTTTAAAATGCATTAAAATTTTTTTATCTGGCTACGTTCCTGGCAGAGTGAAACGGCTATTTAAAACCCTGAAAGTAAACATGCATAAGGAAGTTTAAAGAAACAGGGGAAGTTAAAAGCGGCTCCAGTAGGGCGTTAATTACTTATATATGGGGTTTATATTTCTATAGTGCTTTTTGTTGAATGTTTCTGTTGGTCGAAAGCAAATAAAAGCTCTTTCCAGAATTGGAATTCAAAATCGCAGACTTCAAACTCTTACCCCTATACCCCTCTTTTCCCCCTTTTTAAAGGAATTCCTCTTTTCTCTCTCTTTTTAGTTTGAAAAATGTGCAAGTAGTGTATTGTCTCTTAGTCTTCTCTTTTTGGTTGAAAAGTCTACTATTACATTTTTTGTTCAGAATTCATCTCTTTTAGTTAAACATTTTACTATTTAGTTGAAAATTTGATTATTTTCACGAAAGTTCAACTATTTTGTAAAAAATTTGTCGTTTTTGGTTGAACTCGACTGTTTCTTGATGTAAAATTGAAATATTTTTTGGTTGAAAATTCAACCATTTATTTGAACTACTTTGTTGAGAATTCATTTTTTTTTAAGATTCATTATTTTAGTTAAAAAGTCATCTGTTTGGTTGAAAATTAATTCTTATGTTAAAAATTCGTATTCTGGATTTGAAAATTCGTTCTCTAAATTTTAAAATTCAACTGTTTTGTAGAAAATTCGTATTTTTTTTAGAATTTAACTGTTTTTGATTTAAAATTAGTCTTTTTTTATTCAAAAATCAACTGGACACTATATTTTTGTTGGGAAAGCATTTTTTTTTAAATTCAACTAATTCGTTGAAAATTCAAGTCATTTATTGAAAATTCGCTTTTTTGAGTTGAATTCAACTATTTCTGACTTAAAATTAAAATCTTTTTTTGTTGAAATTTCAACTAATTTATTTTTAGTGAGAATTCACCTGTTTTGGTTAAAGATTCATCTACTCGTCGGAAAGTTTGACTACTTTGTTAAAAATTCATTTTATTTGTTGGAAGATTCATTTCCTTGGTTGAAAATTTAACTTTTTTGTTGAAAAGTCGATTTTTTGGTGAAAGTTAATTTTTTTTACTGAAAAGTCGAATTTTTTGGTTTAATTCAATTGTTTTTTTTTAAATTAAAATATTTTTTAGTGAAAATATCAACTATTATATTGTTCGGTGATAATTCATCTTTTGGTTGAAAATTAACTTTTTTCTTGAAAATTCAACTGTTTTGTAGAAAATTCGTCTTGCTGGCTTGAAAATTCGTCAATTTAGTTTGAATTGTTTTTCCTTGATTGAACAAACTTTCCTGGTGGAAGATTCAACTCCTTTGTTGAAAATTCTTCTTTTTTGGTAGAAAATTAATCTTCTTGTTGGAAAATTCATCTTTTTGGGTTGAAAAATAACGTTGTTGTTGAAAATTTTTTATTTTCCTGTTAAAAATTCAATCTTTTTGTAGAAAATTAGTCTTTTTAGCTTGAAAATTCAACAATTTAGTTGATTTTTTTTTCTTGACTGAAAAATATTTTTTGGCGAAAAATTCAACTCTCTTGTTGAAAATTCGTCTTTTTTAGTAAAAAATTAATCTTCTTGGTTGAAAATGATCTTTTTCTTGCAAATTCATATTTTCGGGTTAAAGATTCAAAAATTTTTTGTAGCAAATTCTTCTTGCTGGCTTAAAAATTCAACAATGCAGTTGAATTTTTTTCTTGACTGAAAAATCTTTCTTTGGTTGAAAATTTAACTATTTTGTTAAAATTCGACTTTTCTGGTTAAAAATTTGATTTTTTTCTATAAAGAATCCACCTTCTTGGCTTGAAAATTGAACTGTTTGGTTGAAGTTCTTTTATGTTTAAAAATTCGACCATTTGGTTGACATATCATCTTTTTAGGTTGAAAATTCAACTATTTTGTTTCAAATTCAACTATTTTGTTGAAAATTAGTCTCTTTTGCTTGAAAGTTTAACTGTTTG
Source organism: Andricus curvator (assembly GCA_932195095.1). Lineage (NCBI taxonomy): Eukaryota > Metazoa > Arthropoda > Insecta > Hymenoptera > Cynipidae > Andricus > Andricus curvator. The sequence continues at coordinate 315,008 of CAKNYM010050680.1, forward strand.
GTTAAAACTTGATTTTCGTGAAGTTAAAAATTCGACTATTTGTTCGAAAGTGCATCTTTCTTGGTCTCTTTTGGTAGAAAATCTTTTTTGGTTGAAAAGCCAAATATTTTCGTGAAAATCACCCCACTTCCCCTGTTTTGAAATCATTTTAGGCTATGAAGTCTAGTATTGAAACCATCCACATTTCTCCTAAGCAGCTACTCAGATTTTTTTCAAAATTCCGTGTTATTCTCCTTTCGGTTGCTATTTGTTGGTTCCTTTACCTTATTTAGAAGGTATATTAGCCAAAAAAAAACCGCTAAATCCTTTCTTAGTTAGCACGCTCCAGGAATACATCTCATAAACGTCCTTTGGCATTTATCTACTGTCTAAGGACATCCAGAAAAACGTGTTTATATTCCGTTTGGTGGCCAAGAGTCGTTTTTTGCAAAGTGAATCTCCTTAGCGGAGACAAGCAGCGGAACGTTTCGAACCATTTAGAGGACTTCGTGCCCGGATTCTTTTTTTTTTGTCGATTCTTCGTAGAGGACCGCATTGTTTCGTTTTTCAGGACAACCCGCATAAACGTGAAGAATATGTTAGGCATCGCATTCTCAATTTATTCTTGTAGTTACGTATGCGCAGAAGTCTAGCATAAATGCATAATAAGGACGAAATTCCTGGGATGTTACTATTTTAAAGTACTAGTTCAGGTCTATATATTTTACATGTCACAGCATTCAGCAATAAACAATCTTTATAGGAAATTTAGCTGATGTTAATTGATGTTGACCATGTAAGAATTTAATTAGAAGATGTTGATTTTTGAAGATATACTGGTCCATGTTGACAATTTCTCTACTCTCTATTTTCAATCCTTTTAAAGAACCCATCTGTACTGTTGGTTTGTTCCATTGTTGTACCTTCTTCCAACCGTGTTGTGTGATTATCTGATGTAAATTGATGTTGACCAGGCAAGAATTTAATTAGAAGATGTTGGATTTTGTTGGTATACTGGTCCATGTTGACAATTGCTCTATTTCTAATCATTTTAAAGAACCCATCTGTACTGTTGGTTTGGTCCATTGTTTTATACCTTCTTCCAACCGTCTTGTATGATTATCTGATGTAAATTGATGTTGATCAGGCGAGAATTTAATTACAAGATGTTGGATTTTGTTTCTCTATTTCTAATCATTTTAAAGAACTCATATGTACTGTTGGTTTGTTTGATTGTTGTATCTTCTTCCAACCGTGTTGTATGGTTAGCTGATGTTAATTGACGTTGGCCAGGTAAAAATTTAATTAGAAGAGGTTGAATTTTGTTGGTATGCTGGTCTATGTTGACAATTTATCTATTTCTAATCCTTTGAAATAACCCATCTGTATAGTTGGTTAGTACAACTGTGGTATCTTCTTCCAACCATGTTGTATAATTAGCTGATGTTAATTGATGTTGACCAGGTGAGCATTTAATTAGAAGATGTTCGATTTTGTTGGTATACTCAATACTGGTCCAAACGTCAGGTCAGCTGTCTCAAAACTACCAGAGTTTGATGTGCTTTTAAAGATCGACGTTTTATTCAAGCCTGAACAAAGTTTAAGTTGGAATTGTCAAGAAATCGACAATTTCAAAATAAAGTATTAACATTTATAAAATTCAATCAACTAATTTTTTTAATTATCATAAAATATGAATTAGCAGACAAAAGAATATTAATTTGACTTCCCATTTCTGATTTTAATTCGTTAGAATTATTAGACTCTATGGCTTAAATAGACAAGGGGCGTTTAATCGTCAGAGTATTGTACATTTCAACATTCAAGCCGTGTGACCAAACGGTCAGCTCTTTCAGACGGAAATTCCTTTCAATTATTACGTACTATGGTCTCTCTGTTATCCTGGCACAAACTTCCTGGTCGTTATTTACCACAAAATCCTGGAGTTGAAAAAAAGACATTCAACTCAAGGAATTTTTATCCTCAAAGAAGTTCCGACCCATAATTATATTGTAGAAGATCAATTTAACACAGAGGAATTTTTTATTTTAATACTTCATTTTTCACTTTAGATTGTTTAAATAAAATACTATTGGTGCGACCCTACATTGGTCGCAATGATCATTTTTCATTTTTCTTCTCACAGACTCGACATCCGGTGTTCCTCACACTTGACTGAACTTCAAAATCAACTATTATTCTTTTCTTCAATTTAGACAAGTCGATAGACTCCCCAATGATCACTCATTTCTTCCTGAAAATTATAAACTTAATTCCTCAAATCCTGAAATTGAAAAAAGACATTCAACTCAAAGAGTTTTTATCCTCCAAGAACATTCGTCCCATAATTATATTGTAGAAGATCAGTTTAACACATACCAATTTCTTATTTTAATACATCATCTATAACTTTATATTGTTGAAACAAAATACTATCTGCGTAACACTTTCCCTAAATTTGTCACACTGATCATTTTTCATTTTCCTTGTCACAGACTCGACATCCGGCGTCCTTCACCCTCGATAGAACTTCAAAATCACCGATTATTCTTTTCTTCAATTCAGACAAGTCGATAGACTCCCTAATGATCAATGATTTCTGCCTAAAAATGATTAACTTAATCCCTCGAAGCGAACAAAAATCACAAAGCCCTTTTGAGTCCTTTTTAGAATTAAATCCTCCAGCAGGTTCTTGTAGCTTTTCTTTTGGAAAAATGACCCTCACGCCCGGAAGCGGCATTTTGGATCCTCCCTTGAAACGCTTGACGCTTGATGTATCACCTCAAGCACGTAAAAAAAAAGTTACACCCGATTAGAGCCAACCGTCAGCAGGATTCGCACTACACGTTATAAACTCTATACTTACGAGGGTTCCTGAATTTTTTCCCGCTTTTCTTGTCGTTTTTTTTTGCAAAAGGAAACCCATTCACAAGGCGTGAGAATGTCAAACTTGTACGTGACCTCGAATTTTTTAATGTTTATATTATTTTTTGACAGACAAGAGTATTTACTTTGAAAAATGTTGTGATTTTTAGACAATCGAAGGAAATAGGGTCACATGACCTGCGGTATTTTTATCATGTGTTTGGTTAAAGAAATAGGTTGGAAAGTTTTTTATTTGAAGTAGTTTTTCAGGTTGGGGTTAGAGAAAATATTTGTTTTAAATATTTGTTCAGTTGGCGTTAAAGAGTCCTTAACTCCTTAACAAGTATCGTAGTTTTTTTGTATAGTTTCAAAATCTTAGACTTTATTTGGAAATAAATTTCTATTTGAAGATTTCTATGACCGAAATTTACGGAATGTTTATATCCTGTAAATTACCTTAATAATTAACAATGTTATTATGAGGAAAACAAAATTAATTTTCTTTTTCATTTTTCAGACACCTCATATGAAAAGGCTTGCAGAAGAGGAAGTGCACCAGCTACTCCTGTACTGGGAGCGCGACCACTTGATGTCACCCCCAATCGAATTGTCGTAAGTACCAGTTCTTTTCCTTTTACTTCCGAAGTGTCTATACAATTTGAAGAAAAGCAAAATAGCTTTTTTTCTTCCTATTCCCCTCTTTTGTCCTTTTTTTAAAAGAATTCCTCTTCTTCCCCTATTTTCAAGAAACTTTCCCTTTTTTCATTTTTTTCGCTTAAATGCAAACTGAGTTAATAGAACTCTATGAGATAATCCAGCTATTTTGGTTCAAAATTAATTCTTTTCTGTTAAAAAATTTATCGAAAATTTAATCATTTTCTTGAAAATTAAACTATTCTGTTAAAAAGTCATCCTTTTTAATTTAAATTCACTATAGAAAATTCAACTGTTGAAATTTTCACTGTTGAAAATTCAAATTCAGAAAGTTCACCAGTTGAAAATTCGATTTTCAATTTTCTTGATTTTTTTGGTTGAAAATTAAATCTTTTCTTGAAAATTTGAAAATTGAAAATTTAACTGTTGGAAATTCAGTTTTCTTTAATTTTCAGCAGTTGAAAATTCAACTGTTTGTTGAAAATCGAGGTAATTTTTTGATTGAAATTTTTGAAAGTTCAACTATTTTGACAAAAAGTCATATTTTTTGGCCAAAAATTTAACTTGTTGAACATTCATTATGCTTTTGATTCAGAATTCATCTTTTTTGGTCGAAAATTTAATTATTTTGTTGTATATTCAACTATTTTGTCAAAAATACATCTTTATTGGTTTAGAATTCAACTACCTGGTTAATAGTTGAATTATTTGTTAAAAATTCACTTTTTTGTTATAGATTCATTTCTTTGGTTAAAAATTAATTTCTTAAACTGAAAACTTTCAGTTAGAAAAATTAATTAATCATATAGTTGAAAATACATGTATTTGTTGAAAATTCGTCTTTTTTGTTAGAAAACTAATCTTCTTGGTTGAAAATTCATCTTTTTGGGTTGAAAATAAACTTTTTTCTTAAAAATTTATACCTTTGGTTTAAAAATTCAACAGTATAGTTGACTTTTTTTTTTTTTTGATTGGAAAATAATTCTTGGTTGAAAATTCAACTTTTTGGTAAAAATGTGTCTCTTTTGCTTGAAAGTTCAACTATTTCTTCTTTTCTTGGTTGAAAACTAATTTTTTAAACTCAAAACTTTAAATAATGAGTTTTTAGTGGAAAATTGATAATTTTTGCTTGAAAATTGAACTATTTGTTACAAAATTCATGTATTTAGTTAAAAATTCTTAATTTTGTGGAAAATGAATCTTCTTATTTGAAAAATTATGGTTTTGGATTGAAAATTAAAATATTTTGCTAGAAAATTCAACTATTTGGTTTAAAACTAAAGTTTATGTTGAAAAATTAATCTTTTTGGATAGAAAATTCGTCTTGTTGGCTTGAAAATTCAACAATTTAGTTTGTATATTCATCTGTATAGGTAGAAAAATCGTATTTTTCGGTAGAAAATTAATTTTCTTGTTAAAAAATTCATCTTTTTGGTTGAAAATGAACTTTTTTCTTGAAAATTCAACTGTTTTGTAGAAAATTCGTCTTGGTGGCTTGAAAATTCATCAATTTAGTTTAAATTGTTTTTTCCTTGATTGAACAATCATTCCTGGTGGAAGATTCAACTCCTTTATTAAAAATTCTTCTTTTTTGGTAGAAAATTAATCTTCTTGTTGGAAAATTCATCTTTTTGGGTTGAAAAATAACGTTTTTGTTGAAAATTTATATTTTCTGATTAAAAATTCAATCTTTTTGTAGAAAATTAGTCTTTTTAGCTTGAAAATTCAACAATTTAGTTGATTTTTTTTTCTTGACTGAAAAATATTTTTTGGCGGAAAACTCAACTCTTTTGTTGAAAATTCGTCGTTTTCAGTAAAAAATTAATCTTCTTGGTTGAAAATTAATCTTCTTGAATTGAAAATGATCTTTTTCTTGCAAATTCATAATTTCGGGTAAAAAATTCAAATGTTTTGTAGCAAATTCTTCTTGCTAGCTTAAAAATTCAACAATTCAGTTGAATTTTTTTCTTGACTGAAAAATCGTTCTTGGTGAATTTTGAAATATTAGGCATGTAAAGCGTCTCATATTGAATGCAATATGATACCTTTATATTAATTTGATTTAAAAGAATTTATTCCCCTATTTTCGTGAAAAACCACCCTATTTCCCCTGTTTTGAGAGCATTTTGGGCTGTGAAGTTTGTGGTTGATTTATTTAAACCGGGTAATTTTCTTCAAATGACCGTTGAGTGATCGCTGAGAAATTGCAGAAATTTGTCAGTCTTTGATCAAGAATGTAAAATAATGTGAGATAAGCCAATCCGTGAAAATCAGTCCGTCAATCGAGTTTTGCAGGGACGCTCCCTCCTTATATTAAACTTCCGTGAAACTAGTTTTGTCTGTTCAGTCTCATCGATCAGTATCTCCCTCTTTTGTTCGCAACGTCTGCCTTTAGATTCGCCCGAGATTTTTTTTATTTATCTTGTGAGTGAATGCGCAAAAGATATTTTTGTAGACCGCCTAAAGAAAACACAAAACACAATCGAATGGAGTGTCAACGTTTCAACGAATTTCTGCACGTTGCAGGTATAATGTTTTCGAAAAAGCATTATGCAGAGATGATTTAGGAATGAGGATAAAATCTCGAATTTTGTAGAGAATGAAGATCGATTGAATAATAAAAAACTGGTCCTACAAAAAGTTAATCTGTCACTGATGCTTTCAAAGAGGATAATTTTGTTTTTCCAATTCTGCAATGATTACTAAGTAAATGAAGATTTGTATTATCAAACTATGATGGATCTGGTAGGAAATTGCTTTCTAGTAAAAAAGTAATAAAATGTCATTATTTGATTGAACTCCCCTTTTTTCCCTTTCTTCGAGCTTAAATTTGGAAAATCCCGTGGAACACCTTAAATCGAGAATTTTTACCCAATTTTCAACTTTTTCCCCTTTTTTACAAAGTTTTGACTCATTTTTTAAGAATAGTGAATAAAAATTTAAGCCATTAGAAAACAAGGTGCTTTGAAAGAGATTCTTTTTTTATGATACTAATTTCAGATGTTTCCTAAACAGGGAAAATAAGGAGATTTTTCATGAAAATAGGGGAATAAAATCTTTTGAATAAAATTAATGTAGTTAATAATATTAAGTTCGAATTCAAACGATTCAAATTTCGAATATTTGAAGTGAAAAATATTGCATTTTTAATAAAATAGTTGAATTTTCAACCAAAAGGATGAATTTTCAAGTAAAATTGTGAATCTTCAATAAACAATAATGATTTCTGAATAAAGTAGTCAAACTTTCAACCAGGTAGTTGAATTTGCAAGCAAAAATATGAATTCTCAACCAAAAATGTTGATATTTGATATTTCAGCCAACAAAATTTTATTTGAAATAAAAACAGTTGAATTTACCAAAAAAAGATGCATTTTCAAACAAATAGTTCAATTTTCAAACAAAAAATTAATTATCAAACAAATCCTTTAATTAAAAAAAAATTATGAATCAAACACTTGCATTTACAACCAAATGGTTTTTAAGCAAAAGAGACGAATTTTTTACAAAAAACTTGAATTTTTACCCAAATAGTTTTATTTTTAACCTATAAACATGAATGTTCATACCAAAAAGACGAATTTTTAATGAATTACATGAATTTTCAACAAAACAGTTGAATTTTAATGCAAAAATGACAAATTTTATACAAAACAGTTGAATTTTTAACCCGAAATGATTAATTTTCACAAAAAAGTTCATTTTCAACCAAATAGTTGAATTTTTCACGAAAATAATTGAATTTGTAGGAAAAAAATTTTGGAAATCGAAAATATTATGCAAAATTAACGTATATAGAAGCTTCTACTCAAGTATAATTAATTTAACAATAGACAATAGACGAATTGAACTTTTAAATGAATTTTTGTGTTGGAAATTCATCTTTCCTGTTCGAAAATTCAACTGATTTCTAAAAAATTGATGTTTTTGTCTTGAAAATTCAACTAGCTGGTTGAAAATTGCACTATTTTGTTTGAAAAATCATCTTTTTCTTGAAAATTTAACTTTTCGGGTTGAAAATTCAACTTTCTTTTCAAAAATTCGACTTTTTGGCTTAAAAATTTGTCAAAAAGTGTTTCTTTTGTTTGAAAAGTTTATTGTTATATTTTTGGTTAAGAAATCATTGCTTTTGATTGAAAATTCAATTATTTTGGTTGAAAATGGATCTTTTCTGAATAGACAATTCGCCTTATTGTACTAAAAATTCAATTATTTTGTTAAAACTTCAACATTTCGTTAAAAATTCGTCGTTTACGTTTGAATTTATTAATTATTTTGATTTTAAATTAAAATTTTCTTGGTTGACAATTCAATTATGTACTTGGTTGAAAGTTGAACTACTTTGATAAAAATTCATTTTTTTCCTTGAAGATTCATCTTTTTGCTTAAAATTTAATTATTTTATTGAAAATTGGTTTTTCTTGTTAAAAATTAATATCTTCCGGCAGAAATGTTATCTTTTTTGTTAAAAATGCAACTGTTTGACTAAAAATTATTCGTTTTTGATTGAGGAATCAACTATTTTATTGAAAATTCGTCGATTTGGGTTAAATTTAATTCTTTTTAATTGAAAATTAAAATCTTGCTTGGTTGAAATATCAGCTATTATATTTTGGGTTGAGAATTCATCTTTTTTAGTTGAAAATTCCACTATTGGGTTAAAAAATCAACTATTTTGTTGAAAATTCATTTTTCTTTGTCGAAAATTAACTTTTTTGTTGAAAATTCATTTTTTTGGGTTTCAAAGTCAGTGGTTTTTTGAAACATTCTACTTTTTAGCTTGAAAATACAACTATTTTTTTAATTCGTCGTTTTTGGTAGAAAATCTTTTTTTTTGTTGAAAGTTCAACTATTTTGTTGAAAATGAAATATATTTCAACTTGAAATCTTATCTACCTGCATTAATTTTATTTTAAAGAATTTATGCCCCTAATCTCGTGAAAAATCCCCCATTTTTCCTCTTTTGAAAAAATCTTTTTGGGTGTGAAGTTTGCTTTTAGATATAAAAAGTTTTTAATAATAAATGAAATCCCCTTTTAATTTCCCTTTTTTCGAGAAAAATCCCCCTTTTTACCTAAAATTGAACAACTGAACCGCTGATCACCCTGGAATCGATTCAAAGTTAGAAATTATAATGAATCATACGTATTGATTAAACCAAAAGTGACTGGAATGAACCTCCGCAAAATTGGCGGACTAAATCAATTAGCCGTTCGCTATATTCATGGTAATTAACTGATCGCGTTGCCCTCCGACCCCGTTTCATTAGAGCCAGAATCAAGAGGTCCATTGACCTATGAAGCAGGAGATAATTTAACGGTTAGGCAACAATAACATTGTATGGACATTCGTTCATAAAAAAAAAAAAAAAAAAAAAATGGAAAGGAAAAGGAAAGAAGAATGGAATGCAAAAAAAAAGCTTTGCAAGAAGTAACTGTCCAGTAGTCAGTAGTGGCTATTCTCGTGCCCAGTACAATGCAGGGCTTTTTTTTGGTAACTTCGATTTTCCCATGACTTTCGGTCTCGTGCTACGGAAAAAGTGTTCAAGGACCGGTTTTATGTTTATTCAAGTTTGATGTGTACTTGGCCTAATCGATTTCCTCCCATTGTCATACTGATTTTCTCTCACCCCAAGTCTCATTTGTATGAAAGTGGAGGGTATTCACCCTCAGAATTGAATCTGAGTTCTCGTTGATCTTAATATAATGAAGCTGTAGATAAGATGAGATGAGGAGAGAATTTTGAATGATGGGTGCAGAAAATTATTCATAATGATTTTGGTGCAATATTCAATTGAATATTTTATTTTTTAAGTCTCTATGACACATGGTGACTTTCTGAAGCTCTTCGCCTGGGGTGATTGCTAAAAAGATTGATCAGCGACCTGTGTCCCGAAAGGGATTTGGCCTAATGGTATAATAATAATAATATTAATAAGAAGAAGAAAATTGATTAAACTGTTATGAGATGCATGTATATTCCACAAATTCGGATTTTTCCTAATATTTATTTTATCTGAAATTGTGTGAAGAATTAAAAATAATAAAATGATAAAATTGCATAATTTGTATTCTACCGAGTTATTATTTTGTATCATTTTTATTTTATTATTTATTTTATTTTAAACCCCTTTTTTAAAGAATTCCTCTTCTTGCCTCTTTTTCAAAAAACTTCCCATTGAATCAATAAGACACAATAAGAAAATTCAACGACTTTTGGATAGAAAGTTGTCCTTATGGATCGGAAATTCAGCTTTTGGTCGTAAAGTCATATTTTTTGGTTAAAAGTTCATTATTTTTAATCTGAAGCTTTACTATTATATTTTTGGTTCAGAATTCGTATCTTTTTGTAGAAAATGTAATTATCTTGCAGAAAATTCGCCTTTTGATCTTGAAAATTCAATAATTTGGTTGAAATTTTGTATCTTTCTTGACTCAAAAATATTTCTTAGTTAAAAATTTGTCCTTTTGGTTTGGGAATTCATCTCTTCTAGTTTAAAATGCAACTGTTTTGTTGAAAATTAATCTGTTTTGGTTGAGGATTCAACTATTTCGTTGAAAATTCGTGTTTTTTTCGGTTGAATTCAATTGTTTTTTTAATTTAAAAATAAAATCTGTTGTGGTCTTTATTGGTTAAAAATTCAACTACCTAGTTGAAAGTTGAACTACTTGGTTCAAAATTCATTTTTTGTTGTTGTAGATTCATCATTTCATTTGAAAATTCATCTTCTTGGTTGAAAATTCGTCTTTTCAGTAAAAAATTAATCTTGGTTAAAAATTCAACTATTAGGTTAAATTTTTAAAACTTCATCTACTTTGTTCAAAATTCAATATTTTTACTTGAAATATTAGCAACTTTAAGCGTTTCAATTTGAATTTAATATTTACTTTGTTAAAAAAACATTTTTTTGGTTGAATATTCATCTTGTTGGTTGAAAATTATTATTTTTTTTGTTGAACATTAATTGTTTTTTGCTAAAAATGTAATTAATTAATTTTTGGTTGATATATTATCCTTTTTATTTGAAAATTTAACTATATTTGGTTGCAAATTCAACTACTTTCGTAGAAGATTCAACTACTTGGTTGGAAATTGACTTTTTTGTTGAAAATTTCATCTTTTTTGTAGCTTTGAGTTGAAAAGTCATCTCTTTTGGTATAAATGTTACCTTTTTTGTTTGAAAATGCAACTTTTTATTTAAAAATTAAACTGTTTTGGCTGAGGATACATCAATTTGTTTGAAAATGAACTTTTCTCTCACTAATTTATATTTTCGGGTTAAAATTGCCACTGTTTTGTAGAAAATTAGTCATTTTGATTTCAAGTTTGAACAATTTAGTAGAAAATTCAACTGTTTGGTTAAACATGAACTTTTTTGTTGAAAATTAATATGTTTGGCTTGAATATGAACTTTTTTGTTAAAAATTCAACAATTCGATTGAATTTTTTTCTCTCTCGACTGCAAAATCTTTTTTGTTTGAAAATTCGTCTTTTTTTGTAAACATTCATCTTTGTATGTTGAAAATTTAACTACTTTGTTAAAAATTGATCTTTTTTATTAAAAATTCCTCTTTTTCCAAACTTAACTAATTGCTTGAAAATAATTTTTGTTGTTGAAAATTCATTTTTTGGGGTCTAAGTCTCTAAGAGTCAAATCTTTTCTAAAATATCAGATTTTTAGCTTAAAACTCAACTGTTTGATTAAAAATTAGTCTTTTTGGGTGAAACATTCATCCCTTGGTAGAAAATTCATATTTTTTGGTTGAAAATGCAATATATTTTCCGTTGTATTAAGAGCATTTTGGACTGTGCAGTCTGGAAATGCAACTTTATATTATTTTTATTTTTCCGAAATACTATTTTACATAATCCTTATTTTACCGAATAATTATTTTAGATCGTTTTTATTTTACCGAATTACTATTTGTCATAATTACAAATCAGCCAAACTGAGTTTCTAATCTGAATTTCTGATTGTTTGATTTGGATTTGGCTTAACTATTTTTATGCGGTCCCCTTTTTAATAAAAAATTAAATATCTCTTGCAAGAAGATTTGGAAGAAAATAAAAATAATGACAAATCCAAATGCTTATTCGGTATGTATACCATTAAGCCATTTCCCTTTCAGGGTATAGGCGTGACACTACCCGATTTGGGTAGTGTTTCTAGGTGGATAGTTTCTTGTAGTAAATAATTACAAGTGTGGGCTCACCACACCCACGACGGGCCAACAGCACGCAGTATTCTCGAATGGTCACCCATCCAAGTACTAACCGCGCCCAACGCTGCTTAACTTCAGTGATCTCACGAGAACTGGTTTTTTCAGCGTGGTGTAGCCGTTGGTAAAATAAAAATTATGCCAAATGGTTATTCGGGAAAATTAATATGATTTGAAACAGTCATTCGGAAATATTAAAATCAAGTGGTTATTCAAGTAAAATAAAAAGTAAAGTAAATAGTAAGTGGTTATTCAGTAAAATAAAAATGACGTCAATCGGTAATTTGGTAGAATAAAAATTATGCTAAATGGAAGTTTGGAAAAACAACAATTATGCCAAATAGTAATTTGAAATAATAAACATTATTCAATTATAAATTAATTATAAAAGTTTTAATTTCGACCATTATTTCTAGATTTAGTATTGGCACGAACCCTGTCGGTAACAGGTAAAAGGAATGAAAAGTACTTTAGATTTAATTTTACTTTCAATTATGTATATTGTTTAAAAAACTTTTTACATCATTTTTCAAATAAATGCTTTAAAAGGTACCGGAAATGTTACCTGTCATTATTTCCGGCCTGACGGATAAAATCCTGCCTACCCCGCCCTTCTATTAGTTTGTAAGGCACGAATCCGAAATTTCAATTTCTTCTCACGTTTCTTCGATCTCGCAACTTTTAAACATTTGAAAATATTTCATTTCACCGGAAGTGGTGTCTGACAAATTGGAAAAGGAGGCAATTTTACTTATTAATTTCCTTTTAAGTCTATTCACCTCTGAAGACAAATTGAGATTAAGGGAAGCTTAAAATATATATTTTTTATAAAAGTCGCGTAGTTTTACAAATCGTGCATATTAATTTGAACACAACAATGGCAAATTGAACAATATAGAGCAAATATTAGGGCAAAATTCGTTTGGACTTAAAAGAAAACTAATTTTTCAGGATCTTGAATATAAACCTCGATTGATTAATCGCAGTGGTAAAAATTCTTTTAGTCCTGAAAGAATCCTAGGATCCTAGAATAAAATAAGCGCGTGACGAATTGTATAGGGAATATAAATTGCGGTTGATTTAAGGGTCTCAATTTTTCAAAGGTGAATGGAACAAAATATCGATCCAGCTTCCGAAACTCGACAGTTGCTCTCATACTTCAGCCCTTGAAGTCTCTCGTCTAAATCTAAAAGACATCTCGGAAGAAATGCAGACTTCATATTCTTTTCCCTATTTCCCTATTTTTCACTTTTTTAAGGAATTCTTATTTTTTCTCCTGTTTTCAAGAAACTTTCTTTTTTTTTCTAAATAAGAAAATCCATCGATTTTTGGTTAAAAGTTCATTCTTTTCGATTGAAAAGTCTAATATTCTATTTTTGGTTGAGATCTTAATTATTTTGTGGAAAATTTAATAATTTTGTTCTAAAGATATTATTTTTGGTTGAAAATTAACTTTTTTATTGAAAATTAATATTTTCGGGTTGAAAATTTAATTATTGTGTAGAAAATTCGACGTTTTGGGTTTTAAATGGATCAAGTTGGTTGATATTGTTTTTCGTCTTGACTGAAGAATCTTTCGGTGTTGAAAAATCAACTTTTTTGTTTCGTTTTAAAATTTCATCTCTTTAGACGAAAAAACGAACTATTTTTCGTTGAAAATTAACTTTTTTTTGAAAATCCATATTTTTTATTTGGAAATTCACTGTTCCGTAGAAAAATCGCCTTTTTTATTTAAAAATTCCTCAATTTGGTTGATTTTTTTTCTTTCTTGACTAAAAAATCTTTCTGGGTTGAACATTACTCTTTTCTTTTTTTAAATTCCACTCCTTTCTTTTGTCTCTTTTGGTATAAATATCTTTTTGGTGTTAAATTGTTAAAATTGCTAAAATTGTTAAAAATTCTGTTCTTCTTCATTTGCTTCAAAATTTTATTCTTCTGTTGAAAATTCCACTATTTTGTTTTTAATGCAAATTCGTCCTTTTGGATTAAAAATTCATCTTTTATGGTAGAAAATTCATCTTTTATGGTAAAAAATTAATTGTTTTTGATTGAAGATTTATCTTTATTGGTTGAAAATGAACTTTTTTTTGATCATTCAACTGTCTTCTAAAAAATTCGTCTTTTTGACTAGAAAATTTAACTATTTGGTTGATAATTCTACTATTTTATTAAAGTCATCTTTTTTGGTCGAAAATTTGACTGTTTGGATAGCATATTCGTCCGTTTGGATTGAAAATTCATCTTTTATGGTAGAAAAATGATAGTTTTTGGTAAAAAAATGTATCTGTCTTGGTTGAAAATTAACTCTTTTTTTGAAAAATTAACTCTTTTTTTGAAAAATTCATCTTTTGACTTGAAAATTACCTTTTTTGTTAAAAATTAATATCTTTGGTTTCAAAGTTACAATATTTCGTAGAAAATTCGTCTTTTTGTCATGAAAAAACTTGACAATTTGGTAGAAAATTAAACCATTTGATTGAAAATTAACTTTTTTCTAAGGAATAATATTTCCGGGTTGAAAATTGATCTGTTTTGGTAGAAAATCTTGTTTTTGTTGGAAATTGAACTTTTTGTTTGAAAATGTAATTATATTTCGTCTTCAAATCTTAGGAATTAAAAGTATTTATAATATATTGAATTTAATATGGTGCCTACATTAATTTTATTTTAAAAAATAATTTATTCCCCTATTATCCCCCCATTTTTGTGAAAAATCACTCTATTCACCCTGTTTTATTCAAACTTATGTCTAATTAAAATTTATTCAAATTAAACTGTATTTTATAATTAAACTGTATCCAACTATCCACCTCAAGTGTCAATTAGGAATACCTTTTCCCCCGGGCCATAAAATTAGCAATTTTTAAAGAACTTTTAATTACTTTGTAAGAATTTTGAATTTCAACAGGGAATCGAGTAAAGGAGGATAGAAAATAGCCTGTTTTGTAAGTTTCCTTTAGTTCTAATGACATAAGAAAAAGTAAAATTTCCAAAACATAAGTTTATCTTTCTTATGACACACTATATAAGTCGGTTGTCCATGTCGTAAATAAATTCCAAAGGGTTTCCGAATTCTGATTATCTCTTTAAAAACAACAACAACGAATCCGGATTCCTCGTCCTGGATTGGCGGTCTCGCTCCTCCAGACAAGTAAGCTGGATGTAAAAAACAAAAGAAGGAGCGAACCGAGGAGCGAACTGGTTTCCGATGCAGCCTGTGACAACTGTCTACCCCAGGCCGTTATGAACGTGCATTATGCACCAAGAAACACGTGCACTTCATGATTTATAAAATTTATAGAGTTGAAGAATTTTAATTCTCTAGAATTTTCAATTTCATTCCTGTCATTCAATTTCAAAAGTTATGTCAATTAAAGTAGTATTTTTATTCTTATAGGTATCAAAGGATTTTTAATTTTATAAATAGAATACAGACTTCACACTCTTTCCCCTATTCCCCTATTTTACCCTTTCTCCTTTTTTTGAAGAATTCATCTTCTCCTGTTTTCAAGACACTTCCCCTTTTCCCCTTTTTCTCGGGTTTTCCCTTAAAAGCGAACTGAATTAATAGAACTCAATACGAAAATCCAACTATTTTTGGTTGAAATACCCCCCTTTGTTAGGATCCGTAAGTTTTGACCCCCCCCCCCCTATCTTACGTAATTTTTGACGACTAAATTTTTTCTTATGAATTTAGTTATTATTGTTTCTTATGAATTACCAAATTAATTTAAATTTCAAGCAAGGAGTAAAAATTTCAACCAACAAAAACCAATTCTCACCAAAAAATGCAATAGTTGATATTTCAACGAAGAAAATATTTTCATTATATAGTAAGGCCAGTGGAATTTTCAGTCAATAAAGAAAAAAAAATCATCCAAAATGTGGAATTTTCAAACCAAAAAGAAAAGCTTTCTACAAAGCAGTTGAATTTTCAACCAAAAAGATGAATTTACGACCAAAAATATTAATTTTTTACTAAAAAGATTAATTCAAACAAAAAAAAAACTTTCGACAAAACAGTTGAATTCTTAACGAAATAATTTAATTTTAAACCAAAAAGTTGTATTTTCTACCAAGAACATTAATTTTCATTTTAAAAAAATATATAATTTTCAATAAAAAGAGACGATTTTTCTACAAATTAGTTGAATTTTCTACCAAAGTGTTGAATTTTCAAGCTATAAAGACGATTTTTCTACAAAAGATTTACATTTTCAACCCGAAAATATAAATTTTCAACAAAAAAGTTAATTTTCGAGCAAACATTTGAATATTCAACGAAGTCGTTGAACTTTCAACCAAATAGTTAAATATTCAGTTAAGAAAATTAATTTTTAGCCACAAAAAAAAAAGAATTTTCATCAAAACAGTTCAATTTTTAACCAAGCAGATGAGTTTTTACCTAAAATTTGAATCTTATAAAAAAAACTTTCAAGAAAGTAGTTCAACTTTCAAACAAGGACTTGAATTTGCAACTTAAAAAGATGAATTTTCAACGAAAAATGTAACAGTTGATATTACAACAGAAAAAGATTTTAATTAAAAAAAGAAAACGGTTAAATTTAATCCAAACAAATGTATATTTATCAAAATCCATGAATTTTTAAGAAAATAATTGAACTTTCAACAAGATTGTTAAATTTTCTAACATAGAAATGAATTTTCAACCAAAAAGATAAATTTTTAACGAAGAGAATTCATTTTCTGCCAAAAAGATTAATTTTTAACAAAATACATGAATTTTAAACTAAATATTTGAATTTCCCAAGGAATTCTCAAACCAAAAAGCTAATATTTCAATTAAGAAATATTTTAATTTTGAATAAGAAAGAGTTGATATTTCAAACAAACAAAAAAACAGGTTTTAATTTTAAATAAAAAACAGTTGAATTCAACAAAAAAACAACGAATTTTCAACAAACTAGTTAAATTTCCAACTACAGAGATGAGTTTTCAACTAAAATGATGAATCTTAAAACAAATAAATTTTTAACAAATTACTTCAACTTTTAACCAAGAAATATTTTTTATTTAATAAGAAAAACAGTGGAATTTAACCAAAAAGACGAATTTTCAACGAAATAGTTGAATCCTCAACCAAGGAGTTGAATTTTTAACTAAAAAAAATGACTTTCAATCAAATAATCAAATTTTCAAAAAAATAATAAAATCTTAAACAAAAAAGATTAATTTTCGACTAAAGTATATCGATTTTCAACCAAAAAATGGAACAGGTCAATTTTCAACTAAAATCCTGAATCTTCAACCACTAATTTTACTAATTGTATCAGTCATTTTGAATGATAAAATCAGTAACTTTCATAAATTAAATAAGTCATTTTGATCTGTTAAAACGACTGTTTTGTCAGTAGAAATGACTGATGTTTAAGTCAAATTTAAATTTAGAGTGTACTGTTTACTTTCTTATCACTAACACCTTATAATCTCTTACCTCAATGTTATTCTTCGGAACCAAAAAAGTTCAAGCTAATTTCAAAAATAGAGACATCCAATATTTTACTTACCCCCAAGGTTATTCTTTTTATTTAAATCTTTTGTGATCGAACATGGGACCTTTAAACGTTGCATTAAATCTCCCGGCATAATCTGAACCTGAACACGCGCACCCTCGAAAAAATACACACGTTTTCGTTGAGAACCCCTCGAAGACGTTTTTGTATGGGGTTCGAAGATCGGTGGTTGGTCCTTGTAGAAGGGGGTTGGGAAAGCAGTCTCACCTGAATACAGGGGCATAATTTTTCGGTGGCACAAAGGTGCGCCCAGAGCCCCCTCAGGATCCCTTGACTTCACTACCCGGATGCCGGATGAGCAGCAACCATCTGCACCAGTCCTATCCAGTCGTCCACGGGATTTTGCCGGGTCAACCACGTCGTCCGTGCATGCGATCCATGTGTCCTCAATTTTCAAAAATGTAACCCATTTTCTTACCAATAACCACCTGTTGTTATAAACTTATAATATATTTTAGATTCAGTTTTTATTTTAAAAAGTGTTATTTGTTTTGTTTTTTTATATCACCAGTGAATCAAGTGTCTTCAACGAAAGTGAAAACATAGAAATCGGAATAGTTGAAAATTAGAGATTAGTAACAATAAGCTGATCGGTCGGAATTTTTATGAACAATCGTGCGACTTTTTTTTTTAGTTAATGATCAAATTCGTTAATATTGACGAGGCTTGTCCTGTCAGTTATGCATGACGAAGCACCACGTCAGTTGTGCATCTCTTGTACTTTTAAACGGACATGCAAATAAGCATAAACCGGAAGTGAGGTGTGCCTCTTCAGGATTTTTAAACATCACAATTGTAAATAAGAATAGAAACTCAATATTATAACAGGGATCACAGTCTTTCCACTATTTCCCTTTTTTCCTTTTCTCTTTAAATATACGATATTAATATAGTCCATAAAAAATTGAAAAATCCTTTGAAGTGTACAAAGTTAAATAATTAGAAAATTTAAAGTTAAATGCTTCAAATTGAGCCATTTAAAATAAAAAATAGGAGTGTTGAGCCTCAAATTTTATTTTTAAATCTTACTAATACAAAATTTAGAAATTTTTATTTGGCCTTTTTCAAACTAAACTATTGAGAATTTAAAGAAACCATCAAAGTTACATTCAAAGTATTAATTATAGCAAGGACGAAATGACAAATCTTGAAAATAAATAATTATACTTATAAATTTCAAGATTTAATTATTAATGATGGTATTTTTTAAAAGAGAAAATATTCCTGATTATGAGGACGATTGTAAACATAAAAAATGGTTCATTTAACCAACTTTATTTTTTTTTCGGAATTTGTATATCACCGTGAATGGATTTGCAACGGCCTAAGTATATCCAAATTTCTTCAAATAAATTCTTTAATGGCAGAAATAACTAAAAATCATTTTAAATGATTCAAAAATATATAATTTCTTATAAAAATATTGATTCTTCTTCTCTAAACGTACACATGAATGTTTAATCTTCTATTTTCTCCATTTTTTGTGAAAAATTGACCTATTTCACCTTTTTTGATCTCCTTTTGCACTGTGATCCCTGATCATAACTATTTTCTACAGAGTATGGGAGTGTCCATTAATTACCTAAGGTTTTTTGAGGAGGGGGGAGGGGGTCTCCAGAAAATTAAAATCCCTCTAAATATTTTATAATATTCGGAAATCCTTTGAAATTCCCTTAAATCTTTTGCAAATCTTTTGAAATCCGTTTAAATATCTTCAAATATTCGAAATTCCATTAAAATTCTTTGACTCTTTCAAAATTTTGGAAAATACGTCGGTATATCTTGAAATCCTTTGAAATCTTTTGAAATTGCGTAACTTCTTTGAGAATAATGTGTGATCCGCGGAAATAATTCTCGTAATCCCTTAAAATATTTTTAAATCTATTAAAATCTTTAAAAGCCGTTTAAAGTCCTCGAAATCCCTTAAGATATTTTATAATATTCGGAAATCTTTTGAAATTCCCTTCTATCTTTGGAAATCTCTTAAAATCCTTCGAAATCCCATGAGATCATCGAAACCCCTTTAAATCTCTTAAAACCCCTTTAAATCTAAAAATCCTTTGACATCCTTCAAAATTTTTCAAAATATATTATATCTTGAAATCCTTTAAAATCTCACCGCCTTTAAATCTCTTGAAATCCGTTGAAAATCCTGAAAATCCTAAAAACGTTCTTAATTCCTTAAAAATACGTTGAATTCCTTCGATATCTCTTGAAATCCCTTAAAATATTTTTAAGTTAATTAAAATCTGTAAAACCCCATTCAAATTTATCGAAATCCCTTGAAATGTTGTATAGTATTAGGAAAACGTTTGATTGTCGTTCAAAAATTTTGGAAATACTTCGTTGTAAGAGTTCTTTTGAAATATTTCGATACCTGTTAAAATTCCTAAAAATCTCCTAAAATGCCTTGACATCCTTTTCAAACTTTGCAAGTCTTCTGAAATTCTTGAAATCTTATAAAATCCTTTCAAATATTCGATATGCAATTAAACTTCCATGACCTCCTTCAAAATTTGTGAAAATACTTTGATATATCTTGAAATCTCTTAAAATCCCTTGAAATCCTTTAAAATCCTTCGAAAAACGCGGAAGTCGTTCTTAAATCCTTAAAATCCCTCAAAATCCGTCAAATTCTTTCGTGGATATACTTTGAAATCCCGTAAAATCATCGAAAGCCTTTTAAAACTCTTAAAATTCCTTACGTTCCGTTGAAAATTTTTCAAATCTTTTGAAACCCCTTGTCAAGAAAAAATACTTCGGTAAATCTCGAAATCTTTTGAAATATTTCGAAATCTCTTGAAATACCTTAAAATATTTTAAAATTGATTAAAATCTTTTAAAAACCGTTCAAATTCTTCGAAATCCCCTCAAATCTTTTATAACGTTTGGAAATCCTTTGAAATTCTCTTAAATCTTTTTAAATCCTCTTAAATCCGTGGATATACTTTGGAATTTTGTGAAATCCCGTAAAACCATAGGAACCCCGTCAAAACTATTAAAATCTGTTAAAAATCCTTAAACTTCTTTGAAGTCTTTGGAAATCCCGTGAAATTGTTTGAAATCTTATGAAATCCCTTCAAATCGTCCCAATCCCATTAAAATCTCCTGAAATTCGTAAAAATTTGTAAGAATACTTCGGTATTTCTTGAAGTCTTTTAACATCCTTTAAAATCGTGTAACTTCTTTTGAAATATTTTGATATATCTCTTAACATTTCTCGAAATCCCTTAAAGTCATTTGTAATCCGCAGAAATCGTTCTGAATTCCTTAAAATCCCTAAAAATCCGTCGAATTCCCTTCGGTATCCCTTTAAATCTTTGGAAATCCATTAACATATCATAAAATACCTAAAAATATTTGGAAATCTCGTTAAATTCCGTAAAAATGTTATAATTCTTTGAAATACCTTGAAATCCCTTGAATTCTTTTGAGAACTGGTTTATAGTGAAAGTAATTGTTATAATAAGTAAAATATATTACGTCAGAAAATGGCAAAAATTGTAAAAAATAATCCTTATCTAATCAACGGACGTTCCCTAAATATAAAACTAGATAATGTGAAAGTGTAAAATATTTGATCAATTCTCAAACACCAGTCCAAAATCAAGTCGGCGTGGGTCATGGCACTCAGGAGCATATCTACTGATAGTATTTGATAGTGGGTCACAACATCGTGGGAGAGCAAATAAACTATTTTTGGTGAAAGTGAAGACACGAGTGTTAAATACTAGATCAATAAAGGCAAAAATGACTAAGGATGGAATTTAGGAACTTTTAATCATCTCTGTTAGATGCCAGGAGATAAGTGTCTTTTTCGTCAGTGCAGTTTGTTGTTGTCTCTGAACGAGTGAGCAGGAAACGAGTAATTTGGTCGTTTCTCACGAAATTAGAGTGTGGGTTGGAGTGACTGAGTTGATAATTTATTTATTGGTTGAATATCAACTTGATTTGATAAGTTTAATTTGATGTCGTTAAATGCGTCATCGTGGCTGATTCGTGTCCCTTCCTCTTTATGAGGAAGAAGAAAATGTGCCTCAAGGAAATGGAAGAAAACGAGGACGAGAGGGTCGTTAGCGCCATTCTTAATTATTTTACTACTAGGGTAAATACAATCTTTACCTCAAAAAATTAAAGAATCTTAATTGAGTTTTGATGTTAGTCGACTAGCTTAGTGAAACAGTTTTTTGTCGATGCAATGTCGGTTTTTGATTTACTAGTTTAAACCAAAATGGGTATAGTCTTTAGCTGTGAAAAAAAATTACTCTCTAGTTCCGCTGGGATTCGAACCCAGATCTACAAATTGCCGGTCTAGTGCTCAAACCCACCGTAGCTTAGTCCTTAGTGGGTGAGACTGACTACCAGACCGGCAATTTGTAGACCTGGATTCGAATCCCAGCGGAGCTAGAGGAATTTTTTTCACAGCTAAAGACTATAACCATTTTGGTTTTGATTAGTAGATCAAAAACCGTCATTCCGTCGACAAAAAACTATTGAAGAATCTTAATATTTGTAATTTTTTTGTCTGAAACGCGTATCTTTTTGTAGCCCAATAGAACTAAAAAAAGTGTCACCATGTGAAATTTCTCATATACCCACAAAATCTGATTTTATGGTCAAAAAACCGTTTATTTTTTTGGTAATAAGGTAGAGTCAAAATGCGCTAATTAATCCAAGCAAAATTCAAGCAAAAAAAGTTGTGGTTTGACATTCGAAATAAGTACAACAAAAATGGTTGAAATCGTTTAACGTCTTCTGTTCGGTTTTTAAGTTGAAAATTGAAAAAGATTCATCTGTGAATACAAATATTATAGCTAATTTTTTCTAAAGACAGTTTTTTGTTGTGCGCAATTATAAAAAATTAAAACTCAAAAACAAAATTCAGTACCAAATAAAAATCTTATGTCTTCTAATTTGAATAATTTCAATTGCAAGGATTCGTAAAATTAAAAATTTGAATTCGAATCCTCAACAATTAGACAATCTCCAAATGAGAATTAATTAAAATTTTCTTTCATTTAAAACTTAAAAATTTTTGTACTAAGCACTCGAAGCCGAAATTTTTCTCATTTGTAGTGTTTCAGATTAACTAATTAAAATAGAATAATTTCCAGTTTTAGGTGCTTAAAATTGTACAATATAGATGTAGCCTTCAAAATTGTTCAGTTTGGAATTTGAAACCTGAAAAATTGAAAAGTTTCAAATTTAGTGCCGTAAAAATTTAATCTTCCTGAAAAAACTGTACTATTCAAAAGTTATTCGAATTATAAACATTTGAAACTGAACAGTTGAAAGTATGAAGTTTTGAAAATTGAAAGATTCCAAAGTTGATTCAAGATTATAAATTAAGGTCGTAAAATTAATTCTGCTAAAATTTATAATTGTCGAAATCTTGAAATAAAAATTGTTTAATCATGAAGAATTTATATTTAAAAATTCATAAATTTGGAATTGTTAAGCATTAAATTTGACGTATTCTAATTATAAATATATATATTTTAAATTAGTTGCAATTCTCTAATTTATAAAGCTTCAATCTGAAATTTTTTAATTTTGAACATTTTAAATGTCTAATTTTTTAACTATGAAGGATTTTGTTTGGAAAGAGTTAAAATTTAAAAATACAATTTTTAATGTTTCTGTTTGAAAATTGATTAATTTGTTTTTAATTCTTGAAATCCTCCATTTTACAAATTTTAAATATACATAGTTCCATTTTTAAAACCTTTGATAAAAATTTTTTCAGGTTTGAAGAACTTATATTTACATAATATAATTTAGAAATTTATCAATTTATGAAGGTTTTATTAATTTAAAATTATTCGACTTAGAACTACTTACGGTCAAAATTATTCAGTTTCAAAACCCTTTCTGAAATTGTACTTAAAAATTGAACCTTTTAATTTTAAAATAAACTATTAAAAATTAGAAGACCTAGAAATTAACATTTGCAAACTTGCAAACAAAATTAAACAGTTTTAAATTTAAGGCCTTTAAAATTAAACGGTTTTAAAATTAGTCATTAGGCTTTTTTTTAAATGTGCAATTAACTAAATTAAAAAACGTTTTCTATGTTTAAAAAAAATTGTACTTTGCACCAAATTTTTTTTTAATTTTGTAATTATTTATTAATTCGGGGGGTTATATTGATCCTTTGGATAAATAGATTCTTCTTACTTGATGTTGTGATTGGCTTTAGGATCCTTCCTGATCCTAAAACCAATCACAATATGAAATGAAAAGAATCTATTTTTAATTATTATTGTTGCAGCTAAAATAATTATTTGTAAATTTTTAGAAATTTTAGGAATTTTTAATTTAAAAACCGAACAGAAGACATAAATAATTTTTTTCTTCATTCCGGTGTGAAAACAAAAACTTTTTTTGCTCGGCTCAAATGATACGATTAACTTCAAAGTTTTTACGCAACTTACGTGTAATTATATTCCCCCTTATTAAAATTTTGATGTTTTCTAGATTTGAAAAGTGCATCTTATCTCTTTGAAAAAAATTTATTTCTACAACGCATTATTCCATTTTTCGTCCTTATTGATACCATAAAAGGGACTAGTTAGAAACTGCAATCTAAATGAGAAAATTCTCACTTTCGAAATTAGATGTAGGTATTTAATTGGAAAGCTATAGAATATTAGAAATAATCCTATTTGTCAGATAAATACAATTGAAAATGAGGAAAAGTTTCATAACAATTTTTGTAAAATTCTCCCGAAAATTATTATTTTTGACCTGAAAAAAATTTTCTTTCCGGTTTTAAAATGATCATATCTTGAAACCAAATGTTTTTTCAAGGTCGCGGAATACTTTGGTGCTTGACTCACTTTCGCGTGTGCGTTTGAACGAAAGTCGTATGTGCCATCTCGACAGACACCTTTCACTCGATGCAATTGAAAATTCTGAGATTCCCGTTCAGTCGAGTGTCATCTCTTAAAGATAAAGCGACAAATTCGCGATCCGAGAGTAAATGCTGTTTTCTTTCATCTAAAAGTTAAATTTGTATATAATAATATAATAATAATAATAAATTAATAATAAAAAGGTAACCGGGTAATGTGGAAAAGCTTAAGTGAATTTCGAAGTTAACTTTTTTTAAAGTGCTACGCACATTCTGTAAGTCGTATTTTATTATCTTATCTTATCAACAAATTCAGTGGCTTCAGTTAGTAAAATTCTTTGTGAGCGCGACTAGTCTGGTTTTACTTAATTGATGTTTATTTGTATAATCTTTATTAGAACTTTATCAAAATGTCTCGATTAATTTTTTTTAAGATACACACAAGATATCTTCAGTGATAAAATAATTGAAATAAAATTATTTTACTTTTTATGGTTAAAAAATATTGTAACTATGTATCGGGATTGAACTCCAACCAAATATGAGTTTTACATCCTGGATGAATAATAAGAGATAATTTTATTTAAACAAGTGTTCGCTTCAAGTTTTTAGAATTTATATTAAGGAAATCAGAATTACATTTAAGTGTTGATTAATGTGCTTCTAAAATGTGAATAAAAATTGTACAAAATAGTAGAAAATATATTTAAACCAAGGTAAATGATATTTATACAAGATTCCGTAAATAATATACAATTATTAATATGGAATTCAAAATTTTGGGGCCCTTACAAAATAATGTATATAATTTCAAAAATTAAAAGCTCATACAAATGGCATTTTTGAACTCCATGTTAGAAGTTCAAAAAAATAAAAATTCTTTTGAAAGCTTTCAAATAGAATTTTTGTTTAAACATGTTTTTCAATTTCGAAACTTTGAAAATATTTTTGTTCGTGAATGAAAATTTTTGATACTTTTTAATCCAAAAGTTGATAATAATTAATAATAATCAATAAACTAATAAATTTAACGTTTTCTAATTTGAAAATGACGAGATTTAAAATTTTAAGAGCTATCTAATTTATTGTAATTTTTAAGCTGACAAAATTTGCTGGTTTATTATTATTTATTTCATTATCCCAAAAAGTTGGTGGATGATTCAGAAGATACAAAATTTAATTTTCTTTTTAACAAAAAGATACGTAAACTATAAATTGTCAACTTTATTAATTTTCAGTCTTCAAATTACCAAATTTTGTAATCATAACATTGACAAATTCGGTACTTTAAACTTGGTAAAAACAGAGCAAAGAAACAGTTTATTCTTGGCAAGATAAATATTATTATTATATTATAAATTGTGAAATTTTGAAACTAAATTCTAGGAAATTTCAAATTTGATTGTCACTTTAGAATTCAGAATGATCTGATTATTATCAAACCTCTGTTGAATTCATGTCTATACGTATTTCTGAATTTTCTTGAATTCTTTTCAATTCCTTGAATTCATCCTGAATTCTTTGAAATTCCCTTGAAGTCCACTAAATTCAATGGATCTTTTGAGGATTTTCAATTATTCCAATTCGACCCGAAAACAAATTTCCCTTGAATTATTATAAATTTTATTAGATGCTTATCCGCTAAATTCTGTTAACTCCCATTCATCTGAATTCAATCGATTTTTATTGGATTTAAAAAATTTTGTTCCATTCACTTGAATTATTTAAGATTAATTTTGAATTCGTATGAATCTCAACGAATTCTCTTGAATTTTCATAAATTCACACAAATTTGACTGCAATCCGTGGAATATTTTAGATATATTATATAATATATATTATAATATATTTAGATATATTATTAATTTATTCTGAATTCTTTGAATTCTGCTAATTTTTCACAATTCTTCCTGAATGCTCTTGAATTCTCTTAAATTCACTTAAATTTAACTGAAATCAATACAATATTTTTTTTAATCCATTTGAATTCATTTGGAATTCACCCTGAATTTTTATAAATTTATCTTGAATTCTTTGAACAATCTTAATTAAATTTTTTTTTTAATTATCGTACATTCCCTTAAATTCGTATAAATGTATCCCGAATTCGTTAAAATTCACCTGGAATTCTCATAAATTTCATCGAATTCTTTTGAATTCAAAACATCACAAGTCATATTTTTATTATTGTCCATTAGTTACGTTTTCAATTTAAATCGGTAACTTTTTCCTTTACTCAAGTTAACTGGGCAGCCGCTCTTATGTAAACTAACATCTCATTTAATTCTTTCCATTCCATGATCTCTACTTTGATTTTTAATAAATTTAAATAACATTATACGTTTTAATGTTAGTATATCCTTTCAAGAAGAATACTGAAAATAGTTTAAGATAATTAAAATGACAGTGAGGGTAGAAAATGTAAAAAATGATTGGTGAAAGGAGAATTTAAATTGGGTATACATTGTAACACATTGGAGAACCTCATTAGAAAGCGTTAATTGATTCCGTTATAGTGGCATGAATAATCTTAGAATACGACTTTTTCTGTTGCAGAACTTCTTCTCGAAGAGGTCGTTCCGGTCGAACCCTCTGAAAAGGACGAAAAGCGTGACGAAGCTAGAAAGGCAGAAGCAACGTGGTGCTGGTCTCCGGGGTTGTCGGTCGCACGAATCTCTTCTATGCGGCCAGGCCGTGACCTCGATGGACCTTGCCGCGGTCACACCATTGCACCCAAGTCTTCTTGGTCGACCTCATTGTTTCCAGGTTACACCCAGCAATGGAGGACCAAAATATTTTAGTTGCAGAACTGCCCATGAGCGGGAACAATGGCTTCAAAGGTCAGCAATAAACGCAAAAATTTTAATATATCTTATCCCCTCCCAATTTCCCTTCCCCTACTCTTCTACACTTCCCCTCCTTTCCCTCCTACACTTCACCCTCCGTCCCAATCGTTCGTATACACCCCTGCGTAACCTCTCTCTACATCCCTTTCATCTATTCCCCCCTATATGCTTCCCTTCCTCTCCCACTACTCTCCCGCACTTCATACCCTCTCATACTTCTCCTTCCTTTACCTCTGCCCACTACACCTCCCATTCCTGCATCATCTCCTTCACTCATTTCCGCAATCTATTCCCCTCCAATCCCCACACTTCCTCTCCTATACTTCCCCTATAACGTCTCCCCGCCCTCCTTACCTTCTCATACTTCTCCTTACTTCCCCTCCAATCCTTGCGTCGCCACCTCCTACATCCTCTCCCTCAATATTTTTACCTACTAAGTACAACCAACGGATGGACACCGGACCGAAACTATAAGGGGTTTCGCCTGGGACTAAGAAACCCTGAAAATGATTGAATTTTAAAAAGCATGGTGCACAGTTTGAAAATTAATGATTTTTAACAACTTAGTTTCACGATCTAATTTAAGGTTTAGTTTTTAACGTTTTCAGTTCGAATTCATTAATTTTCAAAGTTTTCAATTAGAAATTATATCATTTTCAACTTCTCCTTACTCGCGTCCTTTCCCACCCTGCTTATATTACACCTCGCACTAATCCCCCGCCCTTCTTACTCTCTCATGCTTCTGCCTTACCTTCTCCCTAGTGCCCCTTCCATGCATGCGTCACTTCCCTTACTCCTCCACTCCATATATTCCCCCTTTCACTCCATCCCCCTCCTTCGCTTCCAATCCTCACTTCCCCTTCTCTACTTATCCTCCCCTAACACTCCTCCCTCGCCCTCCTTACCATCCCATATTTCTGCTTTCCTCCCTCTATATTTTCACCTACTTCCCCTCCCATCCTCACACTTCCACTCTACTTCTCTTCACCTCCTCCTCACACTCCCACCATACCCTACTTCCCCTCCCGGGAAAAAAGTACAACGGACGGACACTCGACTGAAACTATAAATCAGGCATGCCCAACTCGGGGAAATTCCCTGTGAGAACACATGTTCCG
>CAKNYM010050680.1:343475-379809 GCA_932195095.1 Andricus curvator
AATTTATGAATTCTTCAGTCATAAACCAGAGTTTGGAATTATTTAATTTTTAACGCTTCAAGTTTGAATTTGAACATATTTTTTAAAGTTTTTGGGAACTATTAAACTTTAAAGGTTCATAATAATTAAAATTCTTCAATTTTGAACAGTGAGAATGAGAGTGATTTTTTTGGAACAGAAATCACATTTTTCCCCTTTCAGATGTTTTAATATTGCAAGTAAATTGAAATGTTTGAATTATAAAAATTACAATTAACAATTTGAATTTTTTTAACGATTTAAAATTTCTTAAAATAATTGAAATTCTAAAGAGTTTGAGTTTTTAAAAGTTTTAATATCACAAATCTTCGTTCGGATTCGTTTAATTTTTAACTTTCCGTAGGAGACATTTTTTCATTTTTATTGCTTTCCAGTTCAAAAAATTCCTTTTTATTTTGAACGTTTTTTTTAGAATAATTCAATTTTAAAGGATTCTACTTGAGAATTTTTCCATTTTGACTGGTGAAAATGACGGTGAATTTATTTTTTAAATCTTGGAACAAAAAATGGTTTAATGAATTTAATTGTTAAATTATAATTTTTGTATGTAAAAACAATTTAAAATTCTTTGACTTTGGAACATTCAATTTTCAATTATACAATTTTAAACGCTTTTAATTAGAAATAATACAATTTCAATTCCATTGAATTTTATATTATCCTATTTTCCTAATTCTAGTCTGAAAATATTCAATTTTTTACGATTATAAATTGTCAAATTTTCGGAATTTTAATCTGAAATCATTCAGTTTCGATATTTTTCCATTTAGAACATAAAATTGTTAAATATTGAACTCTTTGAATTGGAAATGATACAATTTCAACTCTTTCTAAGGAAATTGTCCAATTCTCAAAATTTCGGTCTGAAATTTTTAATTTTGGAAGCTTCTGATTTAAAATTTGTCTGTTTCAAACACTTTAAATTTTAAATTATTCAATTTAAAACGCTTTTATTTAGAAAGTATACAAGTTCAATTTCTTTCAATTCCATTCGAAATATTGTCCTTTTTCCAAAAATGTTCCTAAACTAAAATTAATTTAGAACGTTTTCAATTATAAAACGTTTAATATACAGTAGAATCTCACAAAGCTCCCCGCGACTGAGGTCCTCACTAAGTGCCCGCTTAGTTAAGCCACGCCCCGTGGGCTTGGCGGGAAATATCTCTGATACACATTGGCTGATTGTTTGAATATCGTCTCGCGCACGCGCATCTAATGCCACACTCAAGGCACTTACCGAATTTAGAGGTAATGGAAGGGAGAGGCACTTTGTGAAAGTCTGCTGTATTTTTTTAATCAATAATCCAGAGGACACGCCTCAACTCACTATTGACACTATTTGACACTTTTTTTGAGCCAGAGAGGGTTTTAAACTTCAATTGATACTTAAGTTGTGAAAAGATTCTCAAAAGCACCTTTTGATGGATTTCTAATGGTTCTTCCTCTCAAGGCAACACCAAATGTAATTTTTCTTCCCATTTCTGTTATAGTTTGCGAAAATCGGTCCAGCCCGATGCAGAGCAAACTCGAAGAACGGACAATTCTTTGCAGATCTGGCTTTTGGAGGCGAAAGGCGTGCCCGCCAAAAAGCGATATTTCTGCGAGGTGTGTTTAGACAGCACATTGTACGCCAGGACCACTGCGAAGCTGAAGGCAGATCTCTGCTTTTGGGGCGAGCATTTCGATTTCCACCACCTGCCCTCCGTAAACACCATCCAGGTGAACCTCTATAGGGAGGCAGACAGGAAGAAGAAGCGGGATAAGAACGTGTTGATCGGTAAGGGAATTCCGCCTATTCCCCTTTATGACACATAAATTGCATCCAAACAATTTCCAAAATCAAGGTCTCATTTCTAAAAGACTTCTGCGAATAGCTAATCAAGAGTTTTTCTTCCTTCTCAACTTTAGGGATCGTCTAGGTCTAGGGGTACCATCATGTTCAAAATTAAATAATCTTGAACTTGACTTATAAAATTGAGAGAAAAGGGGGATAATTGCAACAAATTTTAGAAGAGAAATCTAATCGTAAATAATAAAAAATGGCCATTAATAAAATAAAAAAATTTAAGGAAAACTATCAATTATTTCAAAAGATATTTAGAAGTTTTTAAAAGTTTTGAATATACTCGAAAATAATGTAAATCTTGAAAATATTTCAAAATATTTACAACAATATGTAGATTTTAGAAGTTTTTAAAAGTTTTCAATATACTCGAAAATAATGTAAATCATGAAAATATTTACAACAATATGTAGATTTTTGAATGGCCAATTTTGTAAATAACAATTTTCAATTCAGTAAAATGAAATTATGTACAAAACTTAGAACATCTTAGTTCATTTAAAAATATTTAAGATTTCAAAATATTTCGAAAAAGAATCTGAAAGATTTTAAGACAATATTTTTAATTTTGCAGGATTTCAAAAAATTTAAGGAAAACTATAAATTATTTCAAAAGATATTTAGAAGTTTTTAAAAGTTTTGAATATGCTCGAAAATAATGTAAATCTTGAAAATATTTCAAAATATTTACAACAATATGTAGATTTCTGAAGATTTAAAAAATAAGGTTTTTGAGGATTTTTAATTGTTTCAAGAGAATACAAAGATCTCAACAAGTTTAAAACAAAATGTAGATTTTTGAAGGTTTCGAAATAAAATTAAGAAACTTTTTAAGGATTTTGAATGGTTTCAAGATAATACAAAAAATCTTCTTAAGGTTCCTGGGAGAATTTTTAATAATTTTTTATTTCAAAAAATTAATTTTAAGGGAATATTTTTAAATCCTCATCTCATTATTCACTTGACTTAGTCCGTGGCTATGATAAAAAACCGGATTCACCCGAGAAAAAGTTTTTTAAAAAAATAAAAAATTTAAAAAGAAGAAAAATTGTATTCTCTTGAAACCTTTCAAGCTTCTTAAAAAGGTTCTAATTTTTTGTTTGAAATTATAAAAAATCTGCATTTTAAGGAAATTTGTCTAATTTTATACGATTGTAAAAAAATTGGAGGAACAAGTCGAATCACCTTAAAAGATATTTAGAAATTTTTAAAAACTATTAAAATTAATTAAAAAGATTTCAACCAATTCAAAACAAAATGTAGATTTTTTAAGATTTCGAAAGAAAATTTTGAAGCTTTTTAACAATTTGTAAAGTTTTTCAAGAGAGTAAAAAAATTGTCGTAAGATTTCTGGACAAAGTTTCGAGGATTTTTTTAGCTTGAAAATTTAATTTTTAAATAAAATTTTTAAAAAATTCCTAAAAATGCCAAAAAATCTGGAAGATTTTAAGGAATTTTTTTTTAATTTTAAAAAAGTTTTCCTAATTTTAAAACAAGTTCGAGTCAGTTCAAAAGATATTTAGAAATTTCAGAAGTTTTTAAGAGATTAAAAATATTTTAAAACTTGAAAATATTTCTAAAAATTTATAAAATATTTTGTAATTTCTTCGAAACTTCTAAAAGTCCTAAATATCTTTTAAACTGACTCAAATTTTGTATAAGATTTGCAAAATCCTGTAAAATAAAATATTTTGGTTTTAAATTTTCTGGATACTTTTTTGAAAAATTTGAAATCTTTAAAAATATTTTTAAATTTTCTCAAGATTCTCAGGAAAATTATATTTATATACACTTAAAAAAAAACTGATAATACTTTTCTTGCTTTCGACAACAATGTATGCGAGATCTCGTGACTACAACTTTTTAAAAATGGCTAATACTAATCCTTCTCTTAAAAAATAGATAACAAATAAAATAAATAAAAATAATAATGTTCAATATAATATAATAACATTATAACTATTAATATTGTAAGTATTGTATTTCTTTATTTGATTTAAAAAAACGCTTTTACGAGGCTATCTTTTGGTTTTCTGCAGTTTTCTTCTCCCTTGACCAAAATTTCAATCGAATGGGAGCGTTGCTATTAAAAATGCGGCTAAAGAATATCTCTATAAGTATCCTACCTCCGGTCCAGCTCGATTTATGGCCTATCTATACCCTATTTCCTAATCAAACTCTAGAAAATCCCTATAAGTATCCTACTTACTGTTCAGCCTTATTTATGGCCTAGCTATGCCCTATTTCTTGATTCAGCTCTATCAAATCGCTAGAAGTAGCCCTTTAAATATCCTATCCTCTGTCCAGTTCTATTTATGGTCTATCTATGTCCTATTTCCTGACCCAGCTCTATAAAATCGCTAGAAATGCCCCTATAAATATCATACCTGCTGCCCAGCTCTATGTATACCTTATCTATGCCCTATTTTCTGATCCAGCTCTATAAAATTGCTAGAAATACACCTGTAAGTATCCTATCTCCAGACCAGCTCTATGTATGGCCTATATAGGCCCTATTTCCTCATCCAACTTTTGAAAAGCCCTAGAAACGGACCTATAAGTACCCTACCCCCTGCCCAGTTCTATTTATGGCCTATCTATGCCCTATTTTGTGATCCTAGAAAACTTTTTTTGTATAATATAATGCTAATAAGAAAAAATGAAATTTGCAGGGTCTGTGAGCATTCCAGTCCACAATGTGACCTCTCGATATCTCACTGAAAAATGGTACACCGTTGTCGGCGAAAAGGGTCCACTTAAAGAACCACCGGCTCTTAGAGTGAAATGCCGCTTCCAATCGGTTGACATTTTACCGGTCCAGGTTTACCAAGAATTCCTGGAGTACCTCAAGACTGATTACGCTTCGCTCTGCGAAAAATTGGAACCAGTGATTGGCGTCAAGGCCAAAGAGGACATTGCCACTGCTTTGGTTGCCGTCATGCAAAGAGAAAAGAAGGCTCCTCAGTTTCTTGCTGATCTTGTCATGATGGACATTCACAGAATAGGTCAGTAATCTGCCGACCGAGTCAATTAAACAATTCTACTAATTATTTTTACCATTTATTTTTTTGCTGAGGTCGAACATTTCTCACATTGTTTGCAAAGTTGACAAGTTCTCCGCTGATGAAGAGTCAGTTCAAACATTTTGGTCAATTTCAATCTTTGAAAGGCTTTCATTTTCAAGTCAAGAATTTTTGTGTCTCCAGACTATGATGCTTTACAATTTAAAACCTTACAAGTTTGGATGATTTATAATTAGGTTTTCAATTTTATATGCTTTTTTGAATAAAGATAAGCAGAAAAATAAAGAAAATAATTTTTTAGTTAAATGTATTATCTATAAGGAAGCAATAAACTATCCTTGTTTTTCTCATAACTATACTAATTGAGATAATAAATAAGTTTGAAGTTGTTTACGCAAAATTCTTTACGCAAAATTCTTTACTCAAAATTGCACAATATCATTTTATAACGTCATCGGTAACCTTCGAGAATATTCTAGAAACTTAGCACGGACACGAACCAGTTGAGCTGTGGAATGGTTTCGATGTCGATAACATGTCGGTAACAGAAATCTTGGATTAGAAACCCCCTTACTTATCTACTGAACGCTCTTAAATTGTCCGGGAATTCAAACTCATCCGTCGGGTAGACATCCTGAATAGGGGAACCTGTTTTGCATGAATAATTTAAAGACAATATCTTATAGGATATAATTGAACTCTGACTATAATATTTTGAATTTGCAGACGATGAGAGACTGACGTTTCGAGGGAACTCATTGGCTACGAAGGCAATGGAAGCTTACTTGAAGCTAACTGGTGATCGCTATCTTCAAGAGACCTTAGGGGCAGTAGTGCGTGGCGCCGTCGAAGGAGGTGATTGCGAGGTGGATCCCATGAAGGTCGCATCGGTAGCCGCTCTTCACAAGCAGCAGCAAAATCTCCGAGCCGCCGTCGAACTCGCCTGGAGCAGAATTCTCTCCAGTCACGCCCATTTTCCTCTCGAGCTCCGTGAATGTTTCCGAATCTTTCGCGAAAGATTGGCGGAAATGGGCCGCGAGGATATCGCAGACAACCTCATTTCTGCATCCATCTTCCTCAGATTTCTCTGCCCCGCTATTCTCAGTCCGTCTCTCTTCAATATTACACACGGTAATTTCCCCTTCAATTTTATTTAAGGACCGTCTATAACTACGTTACAAATTTAAACGTCTAAGGAAACCTTGCGAATGCAAATTCGAGGAATCTGAACTATAATAATTATGCTTTCAGAATCTTTATAATCTTTTCTAATTTCAGAATATCCGAATGAGAAGGCGGCGAGGAATCTAACATTGGTGGCGAAAACCTTGCAGACTCTCGCAAACTTTACGAGGTTCCAAGGCAAGGAGAACTTTATGGAATTCATGAACGATGTCCTCGAAAGGGAAGCTCCATCGATGAAGAATTTCTTGCAGCTGATTAGCGTAAGTAAAATCCCATACTTCATTCATTTTTGACATGATCAAACTGAAAGGAGAGACATCACGTCTATAAAATTTATCTTCTTACAGAGTCCACTCCCCAAAGATACATCAGCTCACAACTCTCTCGAGTTCGATGGCTACATCGACTTAGGAAAGCAGCTTTCCCTTCTTCATGCTCTTCTTCGAGAGAGTGTAGCTGCCACAACATCAACATCTCCATCCTCCCCACCTTCTCGCCTTCCCGAAATTTTGGATAAGATCTCCGCAGCCTTGGACCAACCCGGACCAAGTCCTGTTTCCACACTCCATCGCTATCCGAATCTCCAGAACAACATATTTCGCTACAATGACCCAACGATCGCGAACAGCAACTCGAATCTCTCAATTTCCGCTACTTCGACTTTGAGCAACCACAGCACCTTAAATGGAACAATCAGGGACAGCAATGAAATTTTGCAGACAAACACTCTAGGGCACAATAGTTCCAGGAGTCCCAACGTCATCAGGGCAGCAACTCTGCCCAGAAACGCCTACTTGCCAAACAATGGCAAATTGCAATTGCAGATAAATACTGACGACTATCCTCTAGAACCTCCGGCTTTTGTTTCCCGATCACCAACTCCGATCACGAGACAACACAGGCCCTTGATCACCAATCGCCCTGGAGTGGGATACAGACTGACTGCGAGCGCAAGCCTAGCTAACGTTAATCACTGTCAAACTCATCCAACAAGCCCCACTAGGTCAGAAAGTCACAGCAACTTGAAGGATTCGAATTATAATTTAACCAACGCTCAGGGAAACCAGACGAACAATATATCCCAGCATCACAGGCACAACATCACGAGGTTGCAGAATCTGGAGTTACATGACCGAAGCGATGATAATTATAATCACAACTACAACGTTTCGAGATCAGCGAGCAGAAATCACTTCCACAACAAGGAGGAAAATGCGAATCAAACCCAGCAACAGAATTACAACAATGTTTCTAAGACGACTGTTAACGCAAATGTTGTCGTGAATCCTTCCTCAAATCTCACACTTTCGATCAACCATCAGCCGAATAATAACTACAATCATTCGAAGAGTTCTAATCCTGCTAATGGGAATCTTGATGAACTTTCGGATCTTCTCAGATACGCAGATGATGAGGTCTCGGAATCTAAATCCCAGAAAGGATCTCAAATTTCGATTTCTCAGCTGAGCAATGTAGCTTCTTCTGGCTATCAAAGCTTCGCTGCTTACAGTCAGAGTTCCAGTCCTGTGGATCTGAGTAGTAATAATGCGAATGCTCATATCATGAGTGCAGCACCTCTCGCTTTCGCTAATCCTGTCTATCACATGGAGTCAAATCACGCGAGGACGGGAAGAAGAGGAAGTAGCAGCTCGGAGGAAAGGGAAAGGGAAACTGTTGGTGTTGGTGTTGAGTGTGTGAGAGGTGTGGATCTTAGCCCTACGCCATCTCCGCAGCAGAATGTTAGGAATGTTATTCAGAGGAATGGGCAGAACCAGTGGAGGCAGGCGAATAATACTGGACATCGGACGAATACTGAACAGTCCCAGAATGTTTGCTGCACAAAACTCAGGAGGCGATTGTCTCTTGATTCGACGAGAGATCTTTCGGATACGAGCGAAGAGGAGAACTGCGCTACGAGGAGGAGCAAATCTCGCAGTCACCGAAGCATCGATCAAGTAAGAATTTGTATTCTTGTTTCGCAATCTTCCTTATTTCAGACTTCACACTTCTCCCTCTCTGAAAGAAGTCCTCTTTCCCTTTTCTTCTTTTCCTCTTTTTCTCGATTTTCGTTTAAATGCGAACTCAATTAATAGAATCCAATAAGAAAATCCAACTATTCTTGGTTGAAAGTTAATTTCTTTTAATTGAAAAGTCTACTATTATATTTTTGGTTCATAATTCATCTCTTTTTGGTAAAATTGGTGCTATTATTGAATTATTTTGTTGAAAAGTCATCTTTTTTTTTACTGAACATATCTTTTGGTAGAAAATTTGGTAGAATTTCTTTTAATTGAAAAGTCTAGTATTATATTTTTGGTTCATAATTCATCTCTTTTTGGTTCATAATTCATCTCTTTTTGGTAAAATTGGTGCTATTATTTAATTATTTTCTTGAAAAGTCATCTTTTTTTTATCAGAAATTCAAATTTTTTTACTGAACATATCTTTTGGTAGAAAAGTCATCCTTCTCGATTGAAAATTCAACTGTCTTTTGAAAAATCCATTTTTGGGCTTGAAAATTCCACTCTTTTTAGTAAGTTTAACATTTTTTGTCTTTTTTGGTAGAAAATTAATCTTCTTGGTTGAAAATTCATCCTTTTTAGTTAAAAATGAAACTGTCTGGTTATAAATTAATCTGTCTTGATTGAGGATTCAACTATTTAGTTGAAAATTCGTATTTTTTGGTTGAATTCAATTGGTTTTCAGTTAAAATGTAATCTTTTACGGCTGAAATAATTATTATGATATGTTTCATCAAGAATTCATCATTTTAGTTGAAAAATCATATTTTTGGCTTTAAAATTGAACTGTTTTGTAGAAAAATCGCCTTTTTGGCTTGAAAATTCAACAATTTGGTAGAAAATTAAACTATGTGGTTGCAAATTAACTTCTTGGTTTAAAATCATATTTTTTGTTAAAAATTCTACTATTTATTTAAATATTAATTTATTTTTATGAAAATTTAACTAGTTGGTGGAAAATCAACTTTTTTTGTTGAAAAATCATATTTTCGGAATGAAACTTCAACTGTTTTGTATTTTTAGAAAATCAATCTTCTTGTTTAAAAAAAAACATCTGCGTTGAATGTTGAACTCTTTGCTTAAAAATTCGTCTTTTTTGGTAGAAAAATAATTTTCTCGGTTTAAAATTCAACCTTTTTGGTTAAAAATGAAACTATTTGGTTGTCAATTAATTTGTTATAATTGGCAATTCAACTATTTTATTGAAAATTCGTCTTTTTGTGGAATTCCACTGTTTTTTATTTAAAATAAAAATATTTTTCGGTTGACATATCAACTATTATATTTTTCGTTGAGAATTCATTTTTTGTGTGGAAAATTCGTCCTCTTGGATTGAAAAGTCATCTCCTTTCTTTAAAATTCGACTATTTGGTTGAAAATTTGTCTTTTTTGGTAGAAAATCAATTTTCTCGGTTTAAAATTCATCCTTTTTGTTAAAAATGGAACTCTTTGGTTGTAAATTAATTGGTTATGATTGGCAATTCAACTATTTTATTGAAAATTCGTCTTTTTTGTGGAATTTCAGTGTTTTTTATTTAAAATAAAAATATTTTTTGGTCCACTTGGATTGAAAAGTTATCTCCTTTCTTGAAAATTCGACTATTTGGTTGAAAATGAACTTTTTTGTAGAAAATTCATATGTTCGAGTGGGAAATTCAACTATTTTAATAGAAAATTCATCTTTTCGACTAGAAATGTAACAATTTGGTTGACTTTGTCTTTCTTTACTGAAAAATCTTTCTCGGTTAAAAATTCACCTCTTGTTGAAAATTCATCTGTTTTGGTAGAAATATATATTTATTTATTATACATATTTCGTTAAAAATTCCTATTTTTTCTTGAAATTCAAATATTTGATTAAAAACTGATTTTTTTTTTATTGTGGATTCCACTTTTTTTTTTTTAAATTCGTAGTTTTTGGTTGAATTGAAATGTTTTTGATTAAAAATTAAAATGTCTACTACATATTATATTTCGCGTTGAGAATTCACCTTGTGTATACTGAAAATTCATCTTTTTTTTTGTAGAAAATTCAACTTTCTTGGCTGAAAATGAACTTTTTTTGGTAAAGGTTTAACTTTTTTGGTTGAAGATTCATCTCTGGTTGAAAGTTCACCTATTTTGTTGAAAATTTGTTTTATTGTTGGTTGAAAATTTAATTTTCAACTATAAATTAAGCTGTTCCATTTTTGGTCGAAAATTTTGATTTTTTAGTTAAAAATTCAAATCTTTTTTAGTTGGAAATTCAACTATTATATTTTGCGTTGAGAATTCACCTTTTTTAGATTGAAAGTTCACCTTTTTTTTGGTAGAAAAGTCATCTTTCTTGGCTGAAAATGAACTTTTTTTGTTGAAGGTTTAACTTTTTTGGTTGAAGATTCATCTCTGGTTGAAAATTCACCTATTTTGTTGAAAATTTGTTTTATTGTTAGTTGAAAATTTAATTTTCAACTGAAAATTTAGCTATTCCATTTTTGGTCTGAAATTTTTTATTTTTTAGTTAAAAATTCAACTATTTAGTTTAAAAGTTATCTTCTTTAGAATGAAAATTCATCTTTTTTGTTGAAAATTCAACTTTTTTTGTTGAATATTCGAATTTAAAGTGTATCATGTCGAATGTAATATGATACAAATGTAATATGATGTCAATGGAATATGATATCTTTATATTAATTTTATTTAAAAGAATTTATTGCCCTATTTTTGTGAAAAATCACCCTATTTCCCATCTTTTGGCATCATTTTGGCCTGCGAAGTCTGTTATTTGGAAATAATGTTACTGAATCTGTGTACAAAACATCTTGGGATTCATTGAAGCTCTCAATCATTTGGCTGACAATACATACAATAAAAAGCTGAAGTAACAAGCTGTGAATAACAAACTAAATTTCTGACGAGCATCTTCATAATCTAAATCTAAAAGTTGTCAGCCAGGGTGGGTTTGGCTGATACCTTGTAACTAACACACTATTCCTTTCTATCATTTCCAGTACGAGGTGGAAATTGAAAGGCTACAGAACAACGTAGATCGCCTCCGTGCGCGATTGGCTACGACAGATGATACCGACTTAGACGGCATAGCACCTGATACCAAAATGAAGAGCATCATCTCCAGGTATATCATCATCACCGTCATTACCTTTCTTGCATACGCGCTACAGGGCAACAGCACTAATTTTTGATCCCCCTTCCCCCAATTGTTGACACCTTTGTCTAATTTATTAGATACCATTTTTTTAAAATTTAATAATTTAATAAATGAAAATTAAAACGTAAAATAAAAAAAGTGTAGACAGCGAGAATCGAACACGCACCTTTCATCTATGAAGCCGAAGCGCTACTATAAAGTAGCCAATATAAAGTATGTGTCGCTATGCGCGCGTGCAGTTTTTGGATTTGAGGGGAAAAATAATTTTCAATTGAAAATAAAAATTCCGTATAACTATTCATTTGTTTAGGTTTTTGAACACTTGAATTCGAGCTTAAATCAGACGCCATGAAAGTATCATGAGTTTGTTTTTAAGGTTATATAAATATATTCCTAAGGTTCCTAAGAAAAATTCAAAAAAAATTTTTATTATTTTATGTACGTCAGAAAAGAATCTAGAACATTTTGAAGATTTTATTTTACAGGATTTTACCAAATTTTAGGAAACATTCGAGTCAGTTTTAAAGATATTTAGGACATTCAAAATGTCCTAAATATCTTTTAAACTAACTCGAATTATATTTAAAATTTTGAATAATCTTTCAGAATAAAAAATATTGCTTTAAAGTCTTCGATTTTTTTTTCGATGTTATAAAATATCCGACAGTGTACAAGTCCATTTTCGGGATTTTTCATCCGTTCTTTTTGTCGAAATCTTTTGAAATGTCTTGAAATCTTTTTAACTTTTCTTTAAAAATTAATTTTTCAAACAAAATTTTTTAATTTTTCCAAGAATCTTAAAAAAAATTGTTTACTATCTTGAAACCTTTCAAAATCCCTAAAAAGTTTCAAAATTGTATTTTGGAATGTTCAAAAATTCGAGATTCTTTTTTAAAAATTTTAGAAATCTTTTGAAAGGTTTTAAAATCTTTTTAAATATTCTCTTAAAATTAAATTTAAAAAAAATAAGAATCATTTTAATTTTCTCTACGAATCTTAAGCAATTTTTCATTCTCTTGAAACCTTTTCAAAATTTCTAAAAATCTTCTAATTTTTTGTTCGAAATCTGAAAAAATCGATGCAAAGTAAAAAAATTACCTTAGAATCTGCCAGATTCTTTTTTGATAGTTTTAAAATATTTTGAAATGTTTAGAAATGTTTTTAAATATTCTCTTGAAATCAAGTTTGTAAAATAAAAAATTCTTTTAAATTTCCAAGAAATCTGCAAAAATTTTATTATTATTTTGCAACCTTTCAAATTCCTTAAAAAGCTTATAAATGTTGTGTTCCAAATCTTCCAAAATCTACACTTTGCTAACAAAATTTTTTAATCTTTTCAAATTGTAAATGATTTTTAAAATTTTTCGAAAACTTTTAAATATCTTTTAAAATGATTCAATTTTTTTTTTATTCTGCAAATTTAAAAAAATTGCTTTAAAATCTTCTAGATTATTTTTTGACAATTTTGCAAATCTTTTTAAATATTCTCTTAAAATTAATTTTCCAACATAAAAAATCATTAAAAATTTTTCTAGGAATCTAAAGAAATTTTTTTGATTCTCTTGAAATCTTTCAAATTCTTAAAGCTTCTTCTTTTCGAAATTTTTAAAAATCTACATTTTTTCGAAATGTTTTGAAATCTTGTAATTAACATTCTTTTGATCTTTCAAAAACTTCTGAGCCTTCTAAATACCTTAAAAATTATTCGAATTTTTCCTACAATTTAAACAAAAAAAATTTTTTGCCTTATAATCTTGCAGATTATTTTTTAGAAATTTTGGAAATCTTTTGAAATGTTTTGAAATCTTTCAAATATTCTCTTGAAATTAATTTTTTTTTTAAATGCAAATTAATCATTTTAAATTTTCGTAGGAATTGAAATAAAATTTTTTCATTCTTTTGAAACCTTTCAAAATACTTCAAAATCTTTTTTTCGAAATCTTGAAAAATCTGCATTTAGAAAAAAAATTTGAAATCTTTATGAATTTAAAATTGTTTTTGAATCGTTTCAAAATTTCTAAATATCTCTTAATGTTAAACATATTCAAATTTTTTATAAAATTTGGTGATCTTGCAAAATTTTTCTCTAAATTTTCTACATTTTTTCCCTAAAATGTTTTCCAGATACTTCTAAACTAAAGTCTAAATGTTGTTAAAATTTTTTTAATCTTCTCAAGATTTCCATTATTTTCGAATTTTTTTAAAACTTCGTTTTTTTAAATATTACAAAATTTAAAAAATTGTCTAAAAATCTTCCAAATTCTTCTTCGACATATTTTTAAATCTTCAAAACTTGAAATAATATTATAAAATAAAACCTAAATCATTAAAAAAGTTTCCTGAAATCTTATTGTCGGTACCGGTAATTTTTTGGTTACCGGTACCAAAATTTTTTTTCACATTACAGAATTATTTCCCAAGATTAAAAATTCATTAAAAATTTTCTCTTTTATCAATAATGTTTAGAAACATTTAGAAATATACTTTATCATGAAATAAAATTGCTTATTTGGCCATTTTTATTTACAAAATTGATGTTGCTTCAGACATTTGTAATCTTTTTAACCGATTAGGTTTTTTTACATAGGATAAAAAAAATTAACTTTGATTTTTGAAATGTCAATAATTGGGATA
Source organism: Andricus curvator (assembly GCA_932195095.1). Taxonomy (NCBI): domain Eukaryota; kingdom Metazoa; phylum Arthropoda; class Insecta; order Hymenoptera; family Cynipidae; genus Andricus; species Andricus curvator. Next base: position 357,369 of record CAKNYM010050680.1, read on the forward strand.
AGGTGCCAAGAATTGGTGCTCTTACCCTAGTCATCCGAATCTTGCCTGAATGTAATCATCCGCCGCGATCAGTATCGTTTCTATTATTTTCACTCATCGCGACATAATTCTCCATTTCCTGATCCTGATTTTGCTCAATTCAGGTCCCGGCGTCATGGAGTTGAAACTTCTGGAGAAAACTGAGCTTCTCTTCAATTAATTAATTAATTAATTAATCAAAATTAATCTCGGTGAGAAAATAATCAGGCCTTAAATCTCGGTCCTTTCCCCTATATTTAGTCGAGAGTGTCGACGTAAAATACAAATTTCAGAAAATAAAATACCCAGGGGTCCTATTCTTTTCCTTTCTACCTAAATAGCAACTGTCTAAAGTTTTATTCCAATCAGAGAACATTTTTCTCAGGAATTTTCTAAAATTGACAAATTTTCGAAACAAAACCCTAATTGGATAGTTTTTGTTATCCAAAATTTAACAAAAAATAATTTTATAAGAATCAATTGAAATTTTTCTCAATCCGTGATGAAAATTTGTTTCCATAAAGTACGAAAAACTATAATCATTATTACAGAAAAATATAAATAAATATAATAAATTACAACAAAAATGACAGAAAATTAGAACTTTTGTCTATTATTTGAATTAACTTGTTTTTTTTTGTTTCATAAAATTATTCATGATAAAATAGATTTCTTTTCAATCTTAAATTAAAAATGTTTTTTTTGTATATTGTTTTATTTTATTGTAGTTTTCCATATTTGTTTTGTTTTCGTCCTAGGATAACAAATATTTAAATGAAAAAATCCATAAAAATCGAAAAAAATTTCAATTTAACTTAAAGTAGTTGTCGTGCCAAAAATCAGGTATCTGGAAAACAAGTTTTCTATTATTTTAAGAACTGAAATGATATTATCAGTTATTTCTTATTGAAGAAAAAAAATTATTTTTCAAAAAATAAGCTTAAAGCTTACGAGAAATAATTATTTATCAGTCCATCAATTATTAAAATGCTACCATTTTTTCAAAAATTTGTAAGAAGCGATAGTAAGAAAATATTGATTTGCAAAAAACATTGATAAATTTGTTCTGGCAAGTTTTAACATTATCTAATTTACAATAATGTTTTCGATTTGCAGTTACATCATCAGTAATATTATTTTGATTCTTAAAATGCTAGGTCGAAAAACAACAACTTTTTGGAAGCGAAAACTGTAAATTATTGTATATTTTCCTGTAAAGTATTAAAACTACAATAAAATATAACAATATAAAAAAAATCAAAAAGTACAATAATGCAAAATTGTGATTTTTTTGTAAAAATTTCTAATTGTAATATTTGGCAAAAGTGTCCGAATTCTAACAAAAACTTTTAATTTCTAGTATGATTAATTTTGTAATTTTCCATACTTTTTTTAAAAATTGTGAAAAATTGTAGAAAATTAAAAAATGGTTCTACTAAAAACTACAAAATTTTGCTAGAATCCGGATATTTTTACCAAATTTTGCAAGTAATTACAAATTTAAAAAATACATTTCCATTCCTGTAGTTTTTGTTGTAATTTATTGTATTTATTTGTATTTTCCTTTAAAAATGGTTCTATTTTTCCGTACTTATTTGTAAACAAATTGTCAAAAATAGTGATTTTAATTTTTCATGGAGTTTGAAAAATATCAACAAAATTTTTGTTTACTTTTTTGACCCATTTTTTTCCTCAAGAAAGGTTGTTTCAGTGAAAAAAGTTAATACAACTTCTATTTAAACACTTTCAATGCAACCAATAATTTTGAAATAAATCAAGAATAACGTTTTCCGGATTCTCTGGGCAATTTTCGAGAAATTCCTCAGAAAAATTTTCTTTGATCTAGACAAAATTGTACGCAGTTACTTTTTAGTTAAAAAGGAAAAGAATAGGACCGCAAGGTCTTTTATTTTCTGAAATTTGTATTTTACGCAACACCCTGAGTGTAGAATTTTTTCTACTAATTAAAATTGAGACCACCAAATAAAAAATTATCCCAGAGGCTTATATTCTATAATAATTCAATAAATAATTGCATCTAGTATTCAAGTAAAGAATTCGGTCCTTCTTTGATATTTTTAGATTCGGCTTTTTTAATAAATCGGATTGTTGGAACTAATTGCTCTCTTTTTATTGCATCGAGACTTAATCTAATATGTATGTTTAATTGATTGTGTGTTCCTGTGCATTCTATCCGCTGCATTTGGTATACTCTGGCTTGATCTGGATCTTGGTGTAAGAGTCAACTATATTTCTAAGCTTTTTTACGTATTACACCATATTTATGCCGTTGGTTGATACCTTTGATTTATTATCAAGTCACGCGCCAACCCCTCCGAAACGCTTGATTTTTAAGAAAAGAAACGATCTGGTGTTCATCGCTTTTACCAATAAAATCCATCCTTCCATTTTGCTCATTTTAATTATCTCCTCACGTCATACACGCATCATACATTCACCACGTACACAGACAGTTTACAAATTTCTACTATGTATAAGTTTATAATTTATAAAACGTACAAAACATAATTACGATTCTTACATTTTAGAGCGCTGATATTGAATTTATATTTTTGGGCGATCCACGACTCGTCCTAATACGTGCTTCAGGACGAGATCGTTCGCACGAGATCATGCGCACGAGATCATGCGCACGAGATCGTACGCACGAGATCATGCGCACGAGTTCGTACGCATGGTTTGGCCCTTGTGGATCCCCCGTTGTGACGACAGGCAGTTTCCCACCACTAGCGCACTACCCCTCTAATATTTTCCGCACTCGGGAAACTATATAAAGTAATTCATGCCATGAATTAATAATAACCTTGTTTTGAAGATAACACCTTATTTTTAAATTAAATTTATCCAGAAAAAAGATCTTCTCCTTTCACTCCGCTGGTATTCGAACACCAGGTCAACTGATTTCCGATCAGGTACTGTAACCACTGAGCTACTAGAGAGATCAGAGGAAGAATCCTTTTTCTGAAATACTGTTCATTATGCAAGATGTTATATACAAATCAATTTTTACTAGGAATCTGTATTATCATCGGAGATGGTAACGATCGATCCGAAGAGAAAATCCTTTCACACACACTGTGAAAATGGAAATCTACAATATCGAACGAAGTTATATCCTCTATTGCAGAGAATATTCAACGTCCTCAGACTAGATGGAGCTATAAATTGAAAAATTTTTAATTAAATTTATTCAGAAAAAAGATCTTCTTCCACACCGCTGGGATTCGAACACCAGGTCAACTGATTTCCGGTCAGGTGCTCTAACCACTGAGGTACTAGAGAGATCTGAGGACAATAAATATTTTCTGTATTAGAGGATATAACTTTGATCGATATTGTAGATTTCCATTTTCAGTGTGTGTGAAAGGATTTTCTCTTCAGATCGATCGTTACCATCTCCGATGACAATACAGATTCCTAGTAAAAATTGAATTGCATATAACATTTTGCACAATAAAGCGTATTTCAGAAAAAGGATTCTTCCTCTGATCTCTCTAGTAGCTCAGTGGTTAGAGCACCTGACCGGAAATCAGTTGACCTGTTGTTCGAATCCCAGCGGAGTGAAAGGAGAAGATCTTTTTTCTGAATAAATTTAATTAAAATTTTTTTAATTTATAGCTCCATCTAGTCTGAGGACGTTAAATATTTTCTGTATTAGAGGATATAACTTTGATCGATATTGTAGATTTCCATTTTCACAGTGTGTGTGAAAGGATTTTCTTCTCGGATCGATCGTTACCATCTCCGATGATAATAAAGATTCCTAGTAATAACACCTTATTTACGAACAGTAAATAATATGTTTGAAGTACAAAAAGACCTGTTTCCACGTTAACTTCAAAAATAGTTTTTGTCCATTATTTCCTTTTAATTTAACATAAGAGTCTCGGTAAAAAAGCCTAAAAAAAGCAGTTTGACGATCATATTGGAAAGTAGGGAAATCATTCAGAAAACAGTTTAAAAAACAGACTAGGGGGGAACAGTACGCTGGTGTTGGGAGACTGCCGGCTTAAAATTATGCGATATAAAGACTACAAAATAAAAAATAATTCTTTAAAATGACTGTTTATTCGAAGTTGGAAATATGTAAAAAAAATTAACTTCTTTTTATGATTAAGCAGCGTTAATTTTAAAAATGAAGATTATGGTGCGCAATAAAAATGTTAATTTTCGATATTTGCAAACGTTACACTTTAATTTCTTCCTTTGGTAACAAACTACCGCCATAAATACTATTTTATTTAAAAAAAATTGATTAGTGGTTCCGCTAGGCCGTTTTAGGTCGGAAAATAAGTTTTCTTATTTTTCGAATTTGAAACAATAGCAATTTAATTTATTTTTTATTCTCGGTATAAAAGCGGCTAGCGGAAACTCTAAACAATTTTTTTTTAAATAAAAGTAAATTCATGACAGTATTCACTAAAAGGAAGAAATATATAGAGTAATGAAGATCGCGTAGAATAAAATTATTAAAATGAAACAATAATAATTTTCAATTAGCATCCAATTTTAATTGAGCACTAAGTATCCTGTTCTAACGAGTTAATCCCAGCACTCTAAAATAAAATCTAATTACTATTCCATTCTATATTTTCAACAGCAAAAATTCCAATCCTAAACAAGTAAAAAAAATGCTGCAGATCCTCTTATGAATAATTTGCACAAAATGCTGCTTCCTCTTAGTTTTTCTATATTTTTCCATTTGAAAATTCCTTTCTGCTTCCTTTCAATTAGAGTTCCGTTTCCTGCGAAGCTCAGAATTGAAAACCCTGTATAAATTATTTTGCCTCTTCATACAGTAGACTCTCACAAAGTACCCGGCGCTCGGGACAGAGTTCCTCACCAAGTGCCCGCTTAGTTAAACCACGCCCCTGAGACTTGGCGGGAAATATCTCTGAGACGGATTGGGCGATTATTTGAATATCGTCTCGCACACGCGTATTTAATGCCACGCTTACCGAATTTAGAGGTAATGGAAGGGAGAGGTACTTGGCGAGAAAAGGCGCCTTGTGAGAGTCTTCCGTAATCCAATATGCCTCGCACTGAACTGACTTTGCAGACTGCAATATTTTCATGGTACTTAAATATTTTATTTTTTGATCTCAGGTTAATCTCTGTGGAGGAGGAACTTCGCCGCGAGCAGCAGAAGATGTCGGCAGCATTGTCGTACAAGCAGCGCGTGATCGATGCGCAGGAACAGCAAATAGCTGCCCTGGACGCAGCGAACAATCGCCTTTTGTCGTCGAATACAAGACTGTTGTCCGCATTAACCTCCCTCAAGCAACGCTACAACGCCAAGGCTCAACCCAATAGTGAAGCTTCATCTCTTCTTCAAAATATCGCCGATATCGGAGAACTCAAAAGCTCTTCTTGCTGAAAGAAGAAGACAATTCAAAACTCAAAGGAAGAAGAAAAAGCCCAAGAAGAGTCTCTTCCTCAAAGAGGATATTCCACTGGGACTCGCTCTGGATTCATTCATTTCTGACGCAGTGTCCTACGTAGTGTCCTACGTAGTTCACAACGTCGGAATTTTCATTAGGGATGTCATCAATTTCTTCAAATTCAATATTTACAAGTTTTTGAAGAATGATTGATACTTTTGTTTCCTTGACGCAGAAATCTCTTTTGTTAACTAGGTTTGTCTAACCTACGAATTTTTGGACCATCATGGCTTAAAACCGATTTTACTCTTCTTCAGTCTTGAAGATATTTTTAGTTTTTTTTTTTATTTCATTTTTATCTTTATTTTTTCACGCCGATTTTAAGCCATAGGGAAACACTTTAGAGGCTACCTATGTATTATAGGCACAAAAGATAAGTAGCTAGAATGTTTGTCAATTAGGGTAAACTAGCACGTATCGACCTTCGAGTATTTGACCAAATCATTATTTGAACTTGAACTTGTATTGCACGATCAGATCAGTTCAGTGTCGAACAAGACAAAAGAACCTTCATATCCTTATAAAGTTTCGTTTTATGTGGAAATTAGTGGAAAATTTCCCGCGATAGTCTGGAGAAAAAGTAATTGACTTGATGTAAATGAGAGAAATTTTTCTCTTGGGAATCGACAAGTATCAAAGATTGTATATACACAGTAAACGCACAATCACTGCATGACACAATACTTAGGATAATGAACCCTTGAATCTCCGCATATTGTACTTCATACTCTAAAAATATTGAAGTCTCGAAGCGCATTTGTATTAGCAATCTTCGGAGCGAGTCCTCAAGTGAATTCAAGCTTGATAAAAACTAAAATCGGACTCGAAAAAAGCGAATATACTCTATGCGATAATATTTATTTAGTAGTTGCTACCAAAGATGAAGATTTTTTGAATTGTATAAATATGTAAGATATTTCGTTGACAGCCTGTGTCGCTCTCCGTTTTTCGGCCCGATATTGACCAGTTTTACATTTTAAAAGAGAAAGATTCATCTTTTCTTTATTTGTATTTATTTGTACAAAATAGAAATTCCAATTGAGCTTTTATTTTTACTCTTAAATCAAAAAAGATTTCGTTTTGTGAATAAATACCGGGCCTTTTGCAAAAAATGGAGGATGAGGAGGAGGAGTTTTCACTTCGGATTCTTTTACGTTGGACACAGTGCATACCGCATGACAATTATTAGTTATTTAACGTATTCACGTTTCACTGCTGTTTTACGTTTTACATCACAGCAATTGTTATAAGTTTGCTATGGTAGCCATTATCGTACAAGGTGTGAATCTCGCAAGTTTTCGTGAGTATGAGTGAGTGAAAGGAAAAAGCGAGGATGATTACTGTAGTTTGTAATATCCCATTAAAAGTATTATCTCGTCGACTTGTACAATAGGACGTTATTTCCGAGGAAATTTGATCGATAGTGTTTTTTTTTTCGTCGCGGATTATTCTTGTATAGTAAAAAATACCGGTCCTTCCCCTTTTTTGTACTTTTGCCAACGCTCCACGAGTAGGCGCGATTTATCGTTCTTGAAATAATCGGGAGCGAGTCGCGTTATGAAAATTAATATATTAACGCTACCCGTCGTCGAAAGATGTAATCGATTAAAATTATAGATATTCTATTTAAAAAGATCAATCAATAGTATGTACATTACTAAGTTTCGTATATTCTCTTTTTCTGTAATAGAAATCTTGTATTTAAGCGTATAGCGATCACTGGTTCTACGTGAACAAATAAATATGATTAGACAAAGTTTTCCTGCCTTATTGCTTTTCATTTTAACCTGTCAGAATAAAAAAATGAATACAAAAAAGAAGATGAAGTTGACACCGAAAAAGACGAATTTTCAACGAAGTAGTTCAGTTTTCCACCAAAAATAGAATAGTGAAATTTTCAGTTAAAAATAAATTTTTACAATTTTCAAACATAACAGTTAACTTTTCAACAACAAAAAAACGAATTTTCAATAAAATAGTTGAATCCTCAACAAAAAGACGATTTTTCAACTAAATTGTTGTATCTTCAAAAGCAAGACAAATTTTCAACCAAAAAATGACCTTGTCACAAAATTGGCAACTTTTCTAAAAATTAGATTAATTTTTAAACAAATAATTGAATTTTTAAGCAAAAACACGAAAATTAGATAATTAATTCTTTTTCCGAAAAAGAGGAATCTTCAACAAAATGCACGAATTTTCAACTGAGTAATTCAATATTCATCTAAAAAAGATAAATTTTGCACTAAAAATTGATTAGTTACACTTTCAGTTAAAAAATAAATGGTTAAGCAAAAAAAAAACGATTTTTCAACAATATAGTTAAATTTGACATTGAAGAGATGAATTTTCAGCTAAAATGAATCTTTAACCAAAAAATAACTTTTTAAGTAAACTGTTGAATTTTCTACTTTTGTATAAAATTCAACAGTTTGCCTAAAAGGTTGTTATAAAAAGTTATAAAAAATAAATGTTTAAGCAAAAAGAAAATTTTTTTTTTAACTTATCAACCGAAGAGATGAATTTTCAGTTAAAATGAAGAATCTTCAATCAAAAAATAACTTTTTAAGTAAAGTTGAATTTTCTACAAAAGTAGAAAATTTAACAATTACTTAAAAAGTTATTTTTCTCTTTCATCTGTTCGGTTGAAAATTTGTCTATTGTTTAAAAATCGTGTTTTTTGCTTAAACATTTATTTTTTAACTGAAAGTGTAACTATTCAATTTTAGTGGAAAATTTATCTTTTTTAATTGAATATTGAACTTAGTAGATTATTTTTTAACCAAAAGACGAGCCGTAAATGTAACAGTTTAGACTTAACAGTTAGATCAAAAATTATACCTTTTCACGAAATAGTTAAATTTTAACAAAGTAGATTAATTTTTAACCAAAATGTTTTACTTTCTAACTAAAAAGGTGAATTTTCAAGCAAGAAGATTAATTTTCAACAAAAAGACGAATTTTCAACAAAATACATGATTTTTCAACTAAAAAAGGTCAATTTTCCACAAAAATGGAACAGTTACACTTTCAGTCAAAAAATAATATAATAACTAAAAAAAAAATGATTTTTCAACAAAATAGTTCAACTTTTCGACCGGAGAGACAAATTTTCAACTAAAATGATAAATCTTCAACCAAAAAATGACTTTTCAACAAAATTATTGAATTTTCTAAAAAATAGATTATTTTTGTACCAAAAGAGGCGAATCCCTCAACGAAAAATGTAATAGTTGATATTTCAACCAAAACAGCCAACAACCAAAAAAGACCAATTTTCAACGACAAAGAAAAGTTAATTAATTTTCAACCAAAAGCATGAAGTTTTAATCACGAAGAATAATTTTCTACCAAAAAGACGAATTTTCAGCAACACAGTTGACTTTTCAACCAAAAAGGATACTTTTTAACAAAATTGTTTAATTTTAACAATGAAGATTAATTTCCAACCAAATAGTTGAATTTTCAACAAAAAATATGTATTTTTTAACCAAGAAGAATAATTTTCTACCAAAAAGACGATTTTTCAACAAAACATGATTTTTCAAAGGAGAAAATTAATTTTCTACCAAAAAGGACGAATTTTCAACTAAAAAGATGCATTTCCAGCCAAATACATAGTTGAACTTTCAACTAAAAAGATAAATTTTCGATTAAAAACGGAATAGATACATTTTCAATTAAAAAAAAAATAATTTTCAACAAAATACTTAAATTTTCAACCCATGAAATGAACTTTTAACTCAAGTAATAAATCTTCAACTGAAATAATTTAATATTAGGTAAAAAGTACAATTACAACCAAGAAACAACGAGATTTTTTAAGAAAATATTTTCAATTTCCCACTAAAATGATGAATCTTCAACTGGAATAGTTTAATTTTCAGTTAGAAAATAAAATTTCAACAAAGAAACAACGATTTTTTAAAGAAAATAATTATATTTTTAACCAATTAGTGGAATTTTTAACTAAAAAAAAGATAAATTGCAGCCAAATAGTTGGACTTTCAAATAAAGAAGATAAATTTTCGACCAAAAATTGAATAGTAATATTTTTAATTGAAAAAATTATTTAAAAAAAAAGTATTACGAACAGATTACTTAACTTTTCAACCAAAGAGATGAATTTTCAACCAAAATTATGAATCTTCAACTGGAATAGTTAAGCTTTCAGTTAAAAAATATCTTTTAAAAAAAACAACGATTTAAAAAAAATCATCATTTTTAACCAGTATAGTTCAATTTTCAACCAAAAAGGTGATTTTTTAAGCAAGAAGATTAATTTTTTACAACAAAAAAAATGCATTTTTTACAAAATACATGAATTTTTGAACAAATAGTTTAATTTTCTACAAAAGAGTTCAGTTTTCAACCAAAAAGATGAATTTTAATGAATCTTAATTTTTTACCAAAAAACTAAATTTTAACAAAATACTTGAATTTTGAACTAAGAAAGACAAATTCGCACCAAAAATGAAATATTTAAATTTTTAGTTAAATAATTAATTTTTCACAAAGAAAATGAATTTTCAAAAAAGTAACAGTAGTTTTTATTTTCTCAATAACTTGGAAATGCATGTATTAAATTTTTATTCATAGAAAATTAAACCCCTTTAATATTACTATCTTTATAACTAATTAAATTAATATGTTTAAACTCAGTTTTAAGGAAAATAGTTATTTTTTTCTTCTTTAACAATTTTCTATAATAAATAACTTTTTAAATTTTATTTATTGTTTTTTGTAATTGGTACACCGTATGTCATTAAAATGAGTTAAAAATAATTCTACATTTATACAAATTTAATACATGCATTTACAATACATTGAGAAAATAATATCAATAAAAAAACTAAGCTCAAATAGGGGAACTCTAAATCATATCCGATTTTGAATTAAAAAAAAATTTTTGACCAAAAAGGTATAACTTTGGCTAGTGCGCGTGTTCAGATTCGAAAATATTTTTTTTGCCTTGTAAAATGAATCACCCTAATCTATAAAGTATTTGTAGTATTTATGTTATTTTAGTTCTTATGTAAATTTTTGTTTTAGACGTACTTGAGTTTTCGTGATTGAAAAATTAACAATTAAATCAGTTTTAGATTTTGATTAAATTGAAAAATATTAGATAAATTTATTTTATTTTTAATCGTTTAGAAAACTATTATACATTTTTCATCATATCGTATCGGTGGAGACAATTTGAGGTTTCATCATCTTCAGGTCGTACTCGAAAGATGGTAGCACGGATCAATTTCGTTTCCAGTTTTTAAATCTATTTTTCTTTTTCTTCGAGCATATTTCAACAATTTATCATTTTTATGAACTTTCAGAATTTTAGATTAGCTTGTAGATCGAAAAATAGAATTAGAATAGACCAATTTTAGAATTAGAAGTTATAGCTTCAAATCTATTTAATTATTTATATTTAAGTTACGCATAAAATATTTTAATTTAATTTAATTGTTATATATTCATTTTTATTTTAGAACATTATAGAAATAATTGCAGAACGTTAAAGAAGAATTTAAATTTTGATACAACCTTCATTTAATTACATAAATTTTAATTATAAAAATGGTTAAATTATTTAAACAGATTAGATTAGATTATATTTATTGAATCTTTGGTGGTACAGACAGTTAATTTTTAAAATATGTACTCACGAATTCTTTTATTTCATGAATTAATATTTACGATTGTTAAATAAATTATTTAATATTGAAGATTAAAATTTGGAATTTCTTGAGTTAAGACTTATTTTATATTCAAAATTATTAAATTACAGATTATTAAATCTTGAATCAATAAATTTTATATTTCAATTATTTAAGTCGAAAATTTACAATTTATGTACATAGTGGGAAATTAAAATTTAATAATTGAAAATTAAAACTTCGTAAAGTGGAACAATTATTGTAAATTAAAACGTTGACAATTTTAGGTTTACAGAAATTATTCAATTTTGAGTTCAAAGATTTAATAAGTTAATCATTTTTTATTGAAAATTTAAAAAGTAGATTATTTTATTAATACTCTGTAATTTAATAATTTAAAGCGTAAAATAGGTCTCAATTAAAGTAATTTGACATTTTAATTTTCAATATTTAATCATTTATTTAACAATTGTAAATATTAATTCTTGAAACTAAATTTTTTTCAGTTAAATACTTTTAATTATTTAAAAAAAAAACTATTTTTATGATCAAAATAAAAAAATTAAATGTAGGTTAGATTAAAATTAAAATTTCTTTTTAACGTTCAAATTTTCATTTTTATGATTAGATACACAAATAAATAATAAGGAAATGTTTATTTGTTTATTATTTGTTCTAAGAAATATATTTTTATTTGTAATAATGAACTGATTATGCAGTTTCTGATTTTCTCGGTAAAATTTTTAAATTTGTTTGAAGTTCGAAATTTTATTTAGTTAAAATTCATGAAATTGTTTATTACAGAGTCCCGAATCCTTTCGAGCCGAATATTGTACAATTTTATCTGTGAAGGATTTATAATTAACAAGTGAAAATTAAAACCCTTTTAAGTAGGACAATTATTGTCAATTAAAATGTTAAAAATTTTATGTTTAGAAGAATTGAATTCGATAATTTTTTGTATAAATTTGGTAATTTCACATTTATTTAACAATTGTAATTACTAAATCTTAAAGCTGAATTTTTAAAAATTTAATAGTTATATAAATTTTTTTTAAATAGTTGTTTAATACTCTGTAATTGAATAACTTTAAACATAAAATAAGTCTTACATCATGTAGTTTAAAATTGTTATCTTCAATATTAAATAACTTATATTATAAATAATAATTTTTGAAACTGAAATTTCTTGAAATTAAATATTAAAAAAAAACATTTTGATAGCTATTTAATTAGAAATACTAAGTTTTGAAACTGAATTTTTTTAAATGAAAAAGGTATAAAAAGAAAATCATTCTTTTGAACAGTTATTTAATAATCTATAACTGAATAATTTTAAATCTGAAATAAGTCTTAACTCATAGTTTCAAATTTTAAGCTTCAATATTAAATAATTTGTTAATTAATTGTAAACAATCTTAAATATTGAAAAATTTATTCAACGGTTGTAAATACTAATTCTTAAAACTGAAAATGTTTGAATTAAATATTAAAAAATTCTTAAAACAAGTAATTTCAAATGTTAATCTTCAATCTTAAATAATTTATTTAACAATTGTAAATACTACTTTTCGAAACCGAAAATTTCAAAATGAAATAGGTACTAAAAAAACATTGTTTTGAATAGTTATTAAATAATCTGTAATTGAATAACTTTAAATATAAAATAAGTCATAACTCAAGCAATTTCAAATGTTAATCATAAATATTAAATAATTTATTAGACAATTGTAAATATTAATAAATATTACATAATTTATTTAAAAATTAGAAATACTAATTCTTGAAACTGAAATTTTTTAAATAAAATAGGTATAAAAAGAAAATCATTCTTCTGAATAGTTATTTAATGATATGTAATTGAGTACGTTTAAATACAAAATAATTCTAACTCAAGTAGTTTTAAATATCAATTTTCAATATGAAATAATATATTTAACAACTGTAAATACTAATAATATTTGAAACACAAATTATTAAAATTAAATATTACAACTTTTTTTTTTATTTAAATTAAATTAAATGTAGGTTATATCAAATTTATAACTTTCTTTAACCTTTAACCTTCAAAATTTAATTTTTACGATTAGACATATGAATAAATAATATGTTCAATTGTTTATTATTGAAAAATTATAAATACTAATTCTTGAAACAGAAATTTTATTTTTTTTAATTTAATTTAATTGAAAATTTAACTATTCCAGTTGAAGATTCATCATTTCAGTTAAAAATTCATCTCTTTGGTTGAAAATTTAAGTATTTTACAGGAAATTTATTTTCTGTTTGGTGAACAAATAATTTTTGAAAGTGAAAATGTAACTATTATATTTTTGGTCGAAATTTTTTTATTTTTTTATTTCAATGTTCAACTACTTGGTTGAAAATTCGTCTTTTTTGGTAGAAAATTAATGTACTAAAAAATTCATCTTATTGGTTAAAAATTCAACTATTTTGGTTAAAAATTGAACTATTTTGTTAAAAAATCGTTGTTTCTTGGTTGAGATTTTATTTTTTAACTGAAAATTGAACTATATTCAAGTTGAAGATTCATCATTTTAGTTGAAAATTCGTCTTTTTATGTACAAAATTGAACTATTTTGGTTAAAATTTAACTATTTTCTTAACAAACCATTGTTTCTTGGTTGAGATTTTATTTTTCAACTGAAAATTAGACTAGTCAGGTTGAAGATTCATCATTTTAGTTGAAAATTCATCTCTTTGGTTGGAAATTTAAGTATTTTGTGGGAAATTCGTTTTTTTTTTTCGTAAAAAAATCATTTTTTAAATTGAAATTATAACTTGCTTGAAAATTCACCTTTTTGATTGAAAATTGAACTAGTTTGGTTAAAAATAGTAGCTATTTTTTTTTAAATCGTTGTTTTTTAGTTTAAAAGTTATTAATTAACTGAATATTTAACTATTCCAGTTGAAGACTCATCATTTTAGTGAAAAATCCATCTCTTTGGTAGATAATCTACGTATTTTAGTGAAACTTTGATTTTCTTATATAAAAAATTAATTTTTTAGATTGAAAGTGTAGCTATTCCATTCATGTTTGAAAAATGATATTTTCTATTCAAAATCTAAATTATTTGGCTCAAAATTTATCTTTTTTATTTGAAATTTCACGTATTTTATTTAAAAAATCGCCTTTTTTGGTAGGAAATTAATCTTCTTGTTAAAAAATTCACCTTTTTGGTTAAAAATTGAACTGTTTTGATTAAAAATGTAACTACTAAATGTAACTGAAAGTTTAACTACCTCAGTTGAAGATTCATAATTTTAGTTGAAAATTCATCTCTTTGGTTGAAAATTTAAGTAATTTTTTGAAAATGCGTTTTTTTTTTGTCAAAAAATTCTTTTTTCATTAAAAATATGGCTATTCCACTTTTGGTTAAAAATTTATCTGTTTTAATTGAAAGTCCAACTATTTGGCTGCAATTAATCTTTTTCAGTTGAAAATTCAACTAATTGGTTAAAAATGTAACTATTTTGTAAAAAAATTGTTGTTTCTTGGTTGAAATTTTTATTTTTTAACTGAGAATGAAACTATTTCTGTTGAAGATTCATCATTTTAGTTAAAAATTCATCTCTGAAAATTTAAGTATTTTGTTGAAAATTCTTTTTTTTTTTGTAAAAAATTAATTTAATTGAAAATGTAACTATTCCATTTTTAATGTTTAAAGGGATTTATTTAATTCAAGGGGAATAAAAGGGGAAAGGGGATTAGGAAACAACGTGGGCGGACATTGATCTCTGTCATTCCCAATTTTCCAATTCGACTAAATTATAAACTTTTGAGCAGCATTAACAATATAAAATATGGCCTTCTTATCTATTTTTAACCTAAAAAGAAAAGGCAGTGACTAATAATCACGAAAGTTGTGATGAATAGCCCAAATTGTTAAATCAGCTATTAATCACAAAATTTCTGGATGATAGCTTAGATCGTTGAACCGGCTATTTATACCGAAATTTCTGCATGCATATTTGTGGGATTCCGGTTGGGATATTCGTACTGAAAATGTACATTTTTCACAACAATTAAAAGAAAATCACTTCAGTCAAATAAGTTAACATTTTTTTCACTTTGCACATGCTTTGCATATCGTGACAGATGAGAAGATGTTTCTAACTTTTTGTGGGGGGTGGAAGGCACCCCTGTAACTGTTCACAGAAATAATGTAGTTCAAACCCCCACCCCTTTCCAACGTCTTGTGCTAACTCACCCCTGTGACTTATGGCGTACTATACTTAAAATACTTTATAACTTTAATATAAATGCATAAAAATACCATTTTTTATGTGGAAAAACATCTAGTGTTTCCGTATTAATAGCTAGGTGAAAACTCTAAGCTATTCATCCCGAAATTTCGGGATAAACAGTCCAGAGCGTTGAACCGGCTCACAGTGGGCTGAATCGGAAATTTACTATTCAAAATTACCTACAGCCTACAATTCTTAACCGATTTTCAATTTTTTTAAAGAAGTGATCAGCGATAGTTTAACAAGAGCGTCTATGGATTAGATAACTTAATTAATCCCATTCTCGACGAAAATGAATCTCGAGGTATCCAAAGAATATAAATAATTTACAGGATATCGGATCTAATTGTTATAAACAAATCATACATATATACAAAATGTCAACATATTGGAAATTTTGCTTGCAAAGTACATTTGTAAGTCAAAATTGCTTGATATTATCAACAGGATCATGTTTGATCATGAAAATTTGTTGTATGGTATAATTTGTTTATTTTATAAACAAATTATGTAAACAAATGCATACTTTAGACGCTTATTGGCAGAAAGTAATCGTTTTTCTTTCTTAATACCTTTAAATTATATGAGTGGTAATATTTAGTGATTAAGATTGGTTATTCGATATTATTTGTTTATTCTATAAACAAATGCATAGTTTGGTAATTTATATTTATTGACCTAGAAAAAGCATTTGACAAAGTAAATAGAAATAAACTTTGGGAAGTCCTTAAAGAGTACGGAGTAAATGGAGGGCTCCTACAAGCAATAAAAACAATATACAGGGTGTCTAAAAAGTCCCGGGACGGTTGGATATTTCCTCAGGTAAAATATTTTTCAAAAAAGTGAAGGTCATTCCTGAAGTAGATTTCAACGAGAAATTCAATGGTGACCTTCATTTTGACCTTGAAGTTGACCTTCATGGGTTTTTGAAGGTCAACTTTTTTTTTTTTTTAATGGAAACCCCCTTTTTGTACATCTGCAATCGATAGAGTGGAAAATGCTACGTTCAGATACGTACCCAAGTCATAGGTCAATTGTAACGTTCAAGGTCAATTAAAGGTAATTTTTAAATGAACAAAGTTTTCCAAGAGATCAGTGCAATTCCTGAAGTAAATTTCAACGGGGAATTCAATGGTGACCTTCATTTTGACCTTGAAGTTGACCTTAATGGCTTTTTGAAGGTCAACTTTGTTCTTTCAAATGGAAACCCCCTTTTTTTATATCTGCAATCGATAGAGCGGAAAATTCTACGTTCAGATACGTACCCAAGTCATAGGTCAATTGTAACTCTGTATTAATCTTGGCTACAGCCAACGGCCATGCCACGCTGAAAAAACCAGTTCCCGTCAGATCACTGAAGTTAAGCAGCGTTGGGCGCGGTTAGTACTTGGATGGGTGACCATTCGAGAATACTGTGTGCTGTTGGCATATTATGGGTGTGGTGAGCCCAAACTTGTAGTTATTTATAACTACAAGAAAACTATCCACCTAGAAACACTACCCGAATCGGGTAGTGTCACGCCTACCCTGAAAGGGAAATGGCTTAATGGTATACTACAGCGTTTTGAATATTGTAAAATCATATAGGAAATTTTTCATTAAAAGTTCCAGGAGTTCTGGTGAGAGTTCTGTTCCTAAAGGGTTATATCGAAAAGTCCTATACCGTTTTTCGATACCTAAGTCAATACCTAAGGCGATACCATAAGTCCTATACCGTTTTTCTATCTCCATACGAATATTACGAATCGAAACTAAATTTACGTATTACTAGTACATACTTGCTATCTTTCGCTAAAAGATTATTATGGCGCAAGCTAAACTTTCGGAACGAGAGAGGGTATCTGTATTAATGATGCGTGGTTGGGGAGATCGAGTTCGATCTTATGATCAAGTTCGTTTGCTTTTTAATCGCACTTTAAATCAAGCACCCCAAAGGAAACAGAATTTACTACGTCCACGTCGTTGTTCCTGGGTAATGCTAAACGTAAACGTAAACTGCTTGGAAAAAACCTTGAAAAAACCTTGAAGATCATCACCAAGATCAATACAGAGCTCACCAATGAATTTCTCGTTGAAATTTACTTCAGGAATTACACTGACCTCTTGGAAAACTTTGTTTATTTCAAATAACCTCTAATTGACCTTGAACGTTACAATTGACCTATGACTTGGGTACGTATCTGAACGTAGAATTTTCCGCTCTATCGATTGCAGATGTAAAAAAGGGAGTTTCCACTTAAAAAAAACAAAGTTGACCTTCAAAAAGTAATGAAGGTCAACTTCAAGGTCAAAATGAAGGTCATCATTGAATTCCTCGTTGAAATTTACTTCAGGAATGACCTTCACTTTTTTGAAAAATATTTTACCTGAGGAAATATCCAACCGTCCCGGGACTTTTTAGCAGGGATTGGGAGCAAAATGACGCTCGCCACTTTTCTCTTCTCTAGGCAAAGGGGCGAATACAGCAGGTCAGTATCTTGCCTCCGCCGCCTATGAGTTGAATGAGTTAACGTGATGCCATAAATCTCGTTCAGGGGAGTTGAGACATTTTTTTGGTGGGTCCCCTTCCGGGCTGAGTAAGGCGTCTATGGCTAGCTGTGGTGTTCGTCTCTTTTCGTGCAATGAAATGGACATGTGTTGAACGTTCACGCTTTGCAGTGCGTTCGCCCAACTCTCTCAAGTCTAAACGCCGCAAGGCGTGACGTGTGATATCGAAGGAAAGGCGTTTTCACTGTGCCGAGAGAACTCTCAACAAAACTCGACGCTATTCGAATCTCCGCCGCGAATGAACAGTTTTTCAGCTCCTCACCAGCTCCTCGCGGAGAAAATGTGCATAGATTTTGGAAATATAAAATTCATGTATATTTTTAAAAATTTGTCTTTCTTCGTTGAATTGAACTGGGTTTGTTGTAATACTAAATCTTTGTCAGTTTAAATATCAAGTACGACCATTTTTGTCCAGAATTCATATTTTATGGTTGAAAATCCAAAAACTTGGTTACAATGTTTGCAACTACATTAAAAATTCATCTGTATGGTTTACGAGTAATTTATTTTCTTGAAAATCCGTTTTTTGGGATGTATCTTCTTTGGTAGAAATTACATCTTTTTAATTGAAAATGGAACTGTTTGCCTAAACATTAATCTGTTTCTGTTGAAGATTGAACTATTTTGTTTTTGTTAATGATTGATCGTTCCTGGATGAATTTTACAACTTTCGATTTCCAATTACAAAATTTTTGGTTTAAATATTTCCAGTATTACACTTAACCTTAAGAAATCATATATATTTGTTGAAAATTTAACTATTTTGTTGAAAATTTTACCGCACTGGTAAAGATTAACTTCTTTTGGTTGGAGATACATTTCTGTTGTTGAAACTTGAACTCCTTTCTTAAAATGTTTTTTTTTTTAATACATTTTTCAACTCAAAATTAAAGTATTTGCTTGAAAATTCATCTTTGTAGGTTGAAATTGCAACTATTCCCTTACGAAAAAGTATTGTAGGAAAATATATGTAAATTACGCCTATTTTTTTCCTATCATTTTCCTATCATGAAATTCCTTTACTTTTTTCGTTCTTATAGGAATTACAGGAATAAAAATAATCGCCAACAAATTATGAGAAATTCATTATCGAAACATCACTATATCAAAAATAATAATTATTCTTCTCTGATGATACTTTTTCGCAATGTTCTGGTTGTTCTCTTTGCTTGAAAATTCAAACATTTGGTTAAAAAATCATCTGTTTTGGTTGAAACTTAACTTGTTGGTGGGAAATTCATCTTTGTGATTTTTCAAGTCAACATTTTTTTAAAATATTCCACTTATCGGCTTGAACATTCCGTTCTAAGTTTGGAAATTCTTCTCTTTTGGCAGAAAATATTTTTTTGATTGAAAATTCAACTATTTTGTGGGAAATGTAATACATTTCGACTTGAAATTAATGAATATCATTTCCATTGAAAAGATCACGGGGACTTACTAGCGTGGACTAACTGATTCCCAGCTTCCAGGCTAGGAGAAACTGGAGGGTCTACCGCTGTACTGTTCAACGCAAGTGAATTGCTGTGGCGAACAGGCCTCTAAATGCTCGGGCTGTCGTTCACGTCCAGATTCACGGCTGAGCAAGGCAAGCGAGCAAGGCGAAGAAGGCGAGGAACGATTCTTGAAATCGTTTTCGATGTCCAAACTCGGGGGTAAATAGCAGTTTTGTCCGCGGTGCGGGACTTTACTTAAATTACGCAACAGATCAGGAGGGGGGGGGGGGGATATTTCGTAACGATTCATTACGGTAGAGTGGGGTGGCGTGGAAGAAATCTTTAAAATTCGAAATTGAAACAAATACATCGCGGTAATTATACCGACATGTAATACCTTAACAAAGTAGTTAACAAAGTAGTTGAATCTTCACCAAAAACAGATTAATTTCTAGTCAGTCCCAGCCGCAGAAGCTAATATTTCATTAAAAAATTAATTTTCAAGAACGTAGTTCAACTTTCAAGCACATAGTTTAATGTTCAACCAAAAAAATGAATTCTGAACGACAACTCTAATACTGGCGATATTTCAACAAACAAACAAAAATGCAATTGTACATCAAGAACAGTAAACCTCACCCGAAAACTAAGAATATGCACCGAATTATCCGAATTTTTAACGGAGTAGATTACCAATAGTAATACTAAGAAGATTAAATTTTTACCAAAAAAGAAAGTTGCAAAAACACAAGGTGAATTCTTAAACAAAACAGATTGATTTTCAAGGAAACAGTTTCATTTGTAACAAAAAATATGGAACTTTCACAAAAAGACGCGAATTTGACAACAAAAAAGACGACTTTTTAACCGAATTTAAATTTCCAACTAAGACAGATTTCTCAGTAATGTAAGAAAAGAAATGTAACCAAGTTGTTCAATTTGCAAGCAAAAAAAAAGTGTTGTCAATAAAAACTAGTATAGTCGTTATTCCAACCCACAAAGACAAAGCATTTTTTATTTGAAATAAAGAAAAGTTGAATTCCAAAAAGAAAGAGTAACTTTCATCTGAAAACAGTTGAATTTTCATGTAAAAAAATAACTGTTAACGACAACAATCAAATAAATGGTAAAACTTGCCACGAAAACAATTGAAGTTCAACCAAAATCTTTTTTTTTACCATTCATCATGTAAGTTGAAAATCAATATCTGCAAGTTATGGGATATATGGGTTATATGGTTGAAAACCATATAAGTTTGCACATTTTTATTGAGTTAAACATTCCATTAGAATATTGTGCCTGCATGTTCTTCTAAATTCATCTGTTTACGATTAGAAAGTGAACAAAAGTATGTTTAACAAATCTTGAAATGCTGAGAGAAGCTTATAAGTTTGCATTTCAAGGTCAATATGTAGTATTTGCATTTATAAAATATTTGATGTTCCGTATTTCTTCAGTCATCACATTTTCACATATGTTAAATAATAATTTCTAATTGATATTGAATGATATTGAATGATATTAGTTGATATTATGTATTGAACTGTATAGCATGTGACGCAGCGCCACCTGGTGAAATATATATTGTGCAAAGAGCGTTCACAACGCAGAAACTCTTCTCATCAGGCAACAGTTCGCCTGTAGCTGTTTGATGCTGCCTGACGGTGAATACCTATCGGGGAGCAAGAGTAGGCGGTCGCCAGTGGTGAACTCCAACATGGTTTGTGACGTCGGTTCCCATCTGCTGGCCTAACCGTTTGCTACGCGTTCACGTGGTCCGCTCGAGTACGGAGCAGCCTAGTTTTCGGGTAGCCACGACCATTCACTCTCTGCTCCCCACAGGACTCTTCCTACCTCGGGTAGCGCGAACGGACCTTTTAGTTCCTAACACTGGGAAAATATGAACCGAGGAGGAGTGTGTCAGGAACGCATGGAGCGTTCACCCAGCATTTCGCTCCCAGTCCCTGCTTTTTAGACACCCTGTATACAGGCAGTAAAGCGAGTGTAAGGGTAAATGGGAAACTGAGTGACTGGTTCGATATTATGCAAGGCGTAAAACAAGGGTGCGTTATGTCCTCGTGGCTATTTATCATATTCATGGATAAGTGTCTAAGAACTGCCCTCTTCGATGAAGAAGGTGTAGATCTCGAAACAGTCAAGGTACGTGGGTTAGCTTTCGCAGATGACAAGATTGTTATGGCAGAATCAATCGAGGACTTGCAAAGAATGTTGAATAAACTTAATACAAGCATGGAGAACATGGATCTCAAAATTAACGTAAATAAAACAAAAATAATGGTGTTTGAGGGAAAAAGTGAGCGAATAATATGCAACATTGTCCTAAATGATGAGAGATTAGAACAAGTTGACAAGTACGTATATCTAGGTAGTCTATTCACTAGCGACGGAAAAATAGATGCGGAGTTAGATTATTATACCATTAAGCCATTTCCCTTTCGGGGTAGGCGTGACTTGCTCGGTTGGAGAATAGTAGTGTGTATATGGGTATATAGGTATAAGGTAGGTAGGAATATAGGTATGAGGTGGATAGGTATATAAGTGTTAGGTATATATATTTTAGATTGATCTGGAATTCTCATGTTATTTATTTAGATGACACGTTTACTCCGCAACACTGCTCCGACCCAGGTTGCTGATCAATCACTCTAGCGATCACCCCAAGTGAAGAGCCTCACAGAATTGTTATGTATGGTTCTCCACTTGGGCCCATTAGTATCCAAGATCTTTGTTTCAGGCGTCATTCATTCTACTGTCACTCTGTTTACAAACTATTTGTCGCCACACTTTTCTGTCCTGGCATACTACTCTAGCTTCCTTCACGTCCATGCATTTTTTCATGCAAGCTCTTGTGTTCCTATGGCTTCTTATGTCTCTACGGATTAATGTCTCATTTACAGATTCTAACCATTCTTTTGGCGGTCTACCTCTGGGCATTCTGCCATTTACTTTACCTTTATACACTTGTTTGGTCAGTCGTTCATCTTTCATTCTTTCAAGATGTCCGAACCATCTTAACTGATTTCTTTCCCAT
>CAKNYM010050680.1:398517-411284 GCA_932195095.1 Andricus curvator
TCCATGAATACGCGCGCTCAGCCCGCTACCTTGCTGGAGTGTTACGTTATGTAACATGACGTAACGCGGAATTCAAGGAAATTCAAGGAATTCAGGGAATTCAAGGAATTCATGGAATTCGAGGAATTCACGGAATTCCAGGTATTCATAGAATTCCTTCAAATCGTGCCATTCCACGAATTCCTTGAATTCCATGAATACGCGCGCTCAACCCGCCACCTTGCTGGAGTGTTACGTAACGTAACATGACGTAATTCAAGGAATTCGTGGAATTAAAGGAATTCGTGGAATTCATGGAATTCGAAGAATTCGTGGAATTCAAAGAATTACTTGAGTTCCTTGAATTCCGTTAATTTCTTCAATTCCATGAATTCCTTGAATTCCGGGTATTCATTCCACTTAAGCATTCTTTCGAAGTTTTTACTTCTACCGTGCGTCTCGAGGCACACACATTTTTTTAAACATTGTTATTGAGCGGGCGGGGACTAATCTGGCATTTTCAACATCCAGATAAAAGGTGGGAACTTTTAATTTTTAATTTTGCACTGAATTAGAAGGGAGGATTTGTCTTCAGGGTATCTACAGAACCTGGAAAAGCCCTGGAATTTTTATAACGAACCTGGAAAACTTGGAAAAGTTCTGTAATTTTGGAAAAGAGCCTGGTACTTTTTATTGCTATTTCTTTTTGAAGTTTTAATAATTATTTTAGTACTTTCCTGCTTATTTCACAAATTCTGATTCATATAGGAATTAATTAAGTTACGTTCTAATTATTTAAAAGAGCGCGGGAACCTGTTATTTTTTACTATTACATATTAATATTTTTTTTACTATATTAAAAAATGTTCTTAAGAGTGAAATAATATTCGGAAAGCTTTTTAAAATTTGCATTGATTAATAATTTTATGAACATTACTGGTTTTGAAGGCAAAATTTTAATAGTATTTTGCTAAATTGTTAAGTAATTTTTAGAATTTTTCCCACAGATTCTACCCTGGAGTTGACTTTGGTGCAAAAAAGTTGCAAAATTTCATATAATGATTGTACTCATCACATAATTAATACAATTCAAAACAGTAATATTTTTATAATTATTACTTAATGTGATTAAAATCTGATAAATATTGATTTTAAAAAAATGTTTGTAAGTATTTACACATCTTTGAAATTTTGCAACTTTTTTGCACGAAGTTTGACCAAGGGTAGAAAACAGGGAAAAATTCTAAAATTATTTTAATAATTTGGTAAAGTACTGTGGAGACTTGCCTTTAAAATGAGCTCAAGAACTTATAAAAATGTTAATTAGTTCCGGAGTTATTCCAATTTGTTGAAAACATCACAATTTGACTTTTTTTCAAATGTCGGTTCATTAAATTGACATTTTGCTTTCAACTTCGACTTTTCAGACGCAGAATTTTATTACCTTCCCTGATATTATGAGGAAAAATTTGTATATTAATTAATAAAAATTAAGGCAATTTTTAAAGTTGTCCAGGAAATTTTTCAAAAGTTCATCTGGAAAACCTGGAAATGCCCTGAAATTTTGAAAATTGACTTCTGTAAAAAACCTGTTTTTAATTTAGAGCATTGAAAATGATGACCTGGATTTACATTTTTTTAACCAGAAATCTTTGAAGTGCTCAATTTATAAAAGTTTACAATTCAATTTTTTGCAGTTTGTTGGCATTTCATTTTTAATTGTTCAATTGGCAAGTGTTAAAAGCTTTTATTTTACAAGTGTAAGTTATTGAGCAGTTGATTAAAAATGTATGAATTATAAAACTCTAGGCTTGAGTTCCAGAAGTTTAAAATTCAAACGAGTTCCACTTTAGGTGCTTTAATTTGCAGTTCAGTTTTGATTACTTCAAATTAAAAAGTTTCCAGTTCTAAGAGTTCGAATTTTTTAATATCACTGACCGTGATCAATTTTTGCGAACTAGGAAATGACCCGGAATTTTGTTCTCGATTAAAACGGCCAGCCACCCTTAATTTTTTGAATTTATTTTTGCACTATTTCTTCTTTGCCAGATTTATTTTATTTCTGAAAGTGTAGAAGAATCTTTGGTTTTGCCCTAATGATATCAATCTCGACAAAGACATTGACCGATAATAAATTTTGATAGGATCATTATCAGAAGAAATGAGTAGCCGTTTAGTTGGATTTCTGCGGTGAACTCGTGTGCTTATTTTTAAATTTGAAGTTTATTTTAGTTTAAATATATCTTTATTTTAATCAATCTTCTTGAGATTAAAAGTGACAATGAAGGTCGAAATATCAATAAACTAACCCTAGGATGGGGATACATATGCACATCAAAGTTCACCCCATGTTTTCAATTACAACTTTTCAAGAAGATAAGAACTTTTTATTATCCGATCTTTATCAACAATTTCCCGTCAACGCTACCAAGAAAGATAAATAATAAGCTATTTATATCTTTAGTCCAAATTTTATCCACTCAGATAGTTGCCAGGGCTTTTACTAACCGGGAAAATCCGGGAAATAGACGGAAATTAAATTAAAACCCAGAATTAACCGAGAATAAAAATTCCTACCAGGAATCACTTTTAAAGTTTACGAAAATGTGATATTTTCTATTAATTGTGAAAACAAGACCAATACGTTTGAATGTGTTTTGCTTGAAATTGTAATGAACATGATAAAGAAAATATTCGGAAGTTATAACATTTTGAAAATTGTATAATAATTAAGAAGAATATTTATGCTCCGAACAAATAGTATTCTCTAAGAGATATAATTAATTATTAATTATTTTGAAATTCTACTGCCTTGTGCAACACTTTTTTGATTTGAAACGTTTTATAATTTTTTGAATGTCTCGAGAAAAAAAACCCATTACATCCAAAGAGAAACAAAAGTACTAGAAATATTCCATTTTTTTTAATTCAATTTTTCCCGTCAATATGTCCCGTTTCACCAGGAATTTTTTTAGGACAAACGTACGAAAAAGTCCCACTCAACTTTTTCTTGTTTAAAGAGGGACTTTTTTAGGACAAAAGTACCGGAAAAGTCCACTTAATTTAGGACTTGCGGAAATTAAAAGAAACCTGGTACTTTTCCAGTACTTTTGTCCTAAACAAGTCCTTCTTTAAACAACAAAAATTAAGTGGGATTTTGTCCGTGCTTTTGTCCTTAAAAATTTCTGGTAAAATGGAACATATTTTTAACTTTTTTCGTACTTCAGCCCTATTTCAGCAGTACTTTTTTGGGACATAAATCCCATCAAAACTTTCTTGTGCGGTTGGAAAGTCTCCTATTATATTTTTGGTTCAGAATTCATCTCTTTTGGTTCAAAATTCGACTATTTTATTGAAAATGTAATTAATTTGTTAAAAATTCAACTATTTTGTTAAAAAGTAATTTTTTGGTCGAAAATTAACTTTTTTGTTGAAAATTAATCTTTTCGGGTTTCAAAGTCAACGGTTTTTTTTAAAACATTGAACTTTTTAGCTTGAAAACACAACTTTTTTTTTGAAAACCCATTTATTTTGATAGGAAATCTTTTTTGGTTGAAATTTAATTTTTGTAATTGAAAGATAAACTATTCTGTTGAAAATGCGTCTGTTTTTCATAAATTTAATTGTTTTTTATTTTAAATTAAAATTTTTGGTTTAAATATCAACTAATGTATTTTTCGTTGAGAATTAATCTTTTTTTGTTAAGAATTCCACTACTTGCTTAAAAGCTGAACTAACTTTATAAAAATTCATATGTTGTTGTTGAAGATTCATCTCTTTGGTTGAAAATTTGTATATTCTGTTGAAAATTCGTATGATTAGGATGAACTCAACTGTTTTAGATTTAAAATAAAAATCTTTTTTGGTTGAAATATCTACTATTATATTTTTCGTTGAGAATTCATCTTTTTTGTATTAAAAATGCATCTATTTTTTAATAAAAGTCATCTTTCTTGGTTGAAAAGGAACTCCTTTGTTGAAAATTCAACTTTTCGGGTTGAAAAATCAACTGATTTCTAAATTTATCTTTTATTTTAAATTTTGAATTTTGAAATTTTTTTCGATTTCCAAAATCAATGGTTTTCTAAGTTGAAATATACAACTATCATATTTTTTGTTGACAATTCATCTTTTTTTGTTGAAAATCCAACTACTTGGTTGCAAATTTACTTATAATGTTGAAAATACGTTTGTTAAGATGAATTCATCTTTTTTAGATTTAAAATTGAAATATTTTTTGGCTGAAATATTAATTATTATATTTTTCGTTGCAAAATAATCTTTTTTGTTGAAAATTCAAACTACTACTACAAAACTACTCAAACTACTACAAACTACTATCTTAAACATTTATTTGTTTGGTTGAAGATTCATCTCTTGGATTAAAAATTTAATTATTATGTTGAAAATTCATATGTTTAGGATGAATTAAACTGTTTTTTATTTAAAATTAAAATCTTTGTTGAAAATTCAATGACTTCTAAATTTACTTTTCGTTTAAAAATTCGACGGTTTGGTTGAAAATTCAACTTTGTAGGTAACTATTTTGTTCAAAAATTCGTCTCTTTTGCTTGAAAGTTCAACTGTTTGGTTAGAAATTAATTTTTTTGTATGAAAATTTTCTAAAACATTCGACTTTTTAGCTTGAATACTCAATTTTTTGGTTGAAAACTCATCGCTTTTGATAGAAAATCTTTTTTGGTTGAAAATTCAACTATTTTGCTGAAAGTGCAACATATTACGAATTGAAATCATAGGAAATTAAAGCGTTTCCTATTGAATTCAAAACTACCTACATGATTAATTTTATTTAAAAGAATTTATTTCCCTACTACTTCCCTATTTTGAGAAAAATCATCCTATTTCCCATGTTTTCAGATAATTTTAGGCTGTGAAGTCTGCTTCTTTTTTACTTTAATTACTTAATTTCAAGCGATTTAAGATGAAAATTATTAACCTTTTAACAATTTATTTTAACGTCTCCTTCAATTTTTAATGTTCGTATTTCTAATTTATTTCAATGAAGTACCTCTTCAATAAAAAGTATAGATATGTCGTAAATATAATTACATAATGGGTAAAAATTCAAGGCTACAATTGAATACTATCAAGGGTAAGAATGAATGTCGGTATGCATTTTGTGTAGTAAGCAGTCAGTGACTTAAGAAAGCAAGCCTGATAAGGTACGGCGACCGAGTGATAAGCCGAAATAAGATATAGCGCCGCAGCCGTCGACAATATCTCAAAGTCAATGTCCTATGAAGAACTGTAGCATGTACTTGATACACATTCATATTTACACACATGTACGAGTCGCATATAGACATAAGTTAGTCAGTACTCTCAAGCTGATTCCGTGCACACACTCCCGATCTTGCGTCAAAAATTAATTTTAAATTAATTTTTAAAAAAGTGACTAATGTACATTAATAATTTGACTGATGTTCTTTTGAATTTAAAAGAATTTAACAGAATTTGATGAAATTTATGAGGATTCGATGCAAATTTGAACGAATTCAGGATAAAATCATCAAACAAATTCACTAAAAAAATCAAAAATCCATTGAATTGCATAGAATTGAGTGAATTTAGAAGAATTCCAAAAGATTCAAAAGAATTCAGGTGAAATTCTATGAAATCTGATGATATTTGAAGGGTGGCAGTCCAGAACTAGATCAACAATATTTTTCGAAAATGGTTAATGAAGAAAAAGTAATTTAAATTTTAGTTAAATTTTTTGCGTAGTATTTTAGCGTAGTAATAATTTGTTTTTTCCCTTCGCGATATTTTTTCAAATTATTATTGGGTCTATCTTAGTGCGAAGCCGTCACAATAAATTTTGATTTCTCGGAAGAGAATAATTTGTTTGTATCGACATTTGTTATTCTTATTCGGCTTCCCCGTATCTCGGGAGCATGTTTTTATATTTGTGAAAAATTGAAAATTCGATTTTCAATCGCTACCGAAAACCTGTTTTCAAAACCTGTTAAATTTTAACCTGAAAATTCTTGGACGATTTACTCGGAATTGCTTCACTTTTTTAGATCAAAACATTTCCACCCTCATTCAGAAACTCAATATCTCGGCAGTAAGATTTTATTTTTTATTTAAACTAAAGATTACATTTTGTTATCGCAATCCGCAGTCGAGTCATTGTGGCCAATGTCACTTTGAAATTGTCAGCTGATACATCTATTTCCTCGAAAATAAATAACTGTTTCTAATCAAATTTTTTGGGCTTAAATCAGCAACACGTTATCTCGAAAGTGGACTTCTGTCTTATCTTTAAAAGGTGATTTCAATTTTACAGAACGTTTTTTCGCTCTCCTGAAAAATTCTGATTTTGTTGGTTATCTAGTCCTGGACTGCCACACTTCATTTCATGAAAACCTGGAAAATTCATTAAAATACTATGAGAGCTTTTAAAATCCCTTACAATTTTTGCCGAAATTCTAGGAACTTCTTTACAACCGCATGAAAATTTAGTTAAAATCATTAAATTAATTTGGAAATACCTTGAAATTTCTTTAATCTATTGAATATACCTTGGAATCTTTTTAAATGCTCTAAAACATTTAAAACCCTTTGAAATCCCTTCAAGTTATTAAAATAAATTAAAAATTATTTGGAATATTTTAAAATTCCTTCAAAAATTTCAAACACTTGGAATCTTTTGAAATCCCTTGAAACTTTTGAAATCTTTTGATTATGCCTTGAAATATTTTAAAATACCCTAAAATATTTGAAAACCTTTGAAATCCCTTCGAGGTATTGAAATCAATTAAAAATTCCTTGGAATATTTTTCAATTTCCTAAAATATTTCAAATCCTTTTTGTTTTTTAAATGAGTTCTTTAAGTACCCTAAAAACCTCAAAACTCTTCGATATCCCTTTAAATTATTCAAATTAAAGAAAATTTCCTTGAAATCTGATAAAATTTCCTTGGAATCTTTTAAAATATTCAAAATCCTGAGAAATGTTTTGAAATTGTTTGGAATTTTTTTAAATACACTACAATTTTCCAAATTCTTTTAAATTCAAGTTATTGAAATCAATTGCAAATTCCTTGGAATCTTTCAAAATACCCAAAAATAAATATTTCAAGTCCTTTGGAATCCCTTCAAATGATTGAAATCTATTCTAAATTTCTTGGAATCTTTTTAAATATCCTATAATATTTCAAATCCTTTGAAATATCATGCAACTTTTTAATGCTCTTGAAAATTCTTTGGCATTTTTTAAATACACTACAATTTTTCAAATTCTTTGAAATACTTTCTGATTATTGAAATGAATTGAAAATTTCTTGGAATCTTTAAAAATACCCAAAAATATTGTAAATCCTTTGAAGTATTTTGAAATCGCTTGAAAGTTTTTAAAGCTCTTGAAAATTCTTTGGAAGTTTTTTAAATACCCTAAAATCTTTAAAAACCTTTGAAATCTCTTCAAGGTATTGATATCAATTAAAAAATCCTTTGAATCTTTTAGAATACCCAAAAATATTTCAAGTCCTATGGAAATACTTCAAATTATTGAAATCTATTCAAAATTCCTTGGAATCTTTTCAAAAATCCTAAAATATTTCAAATCTTTTGAAATAGCATAAAAATAACTTAAGATCTTCAAAATCTTTTGGAATACCTTCAAATTATTGAAATCTATTAAAAATGTCTTGAAATATTTTAAAATACCCTAAAATACATCAAGCGTTTTGAAACGTTTTAAAACTCTTGAAAATGCGTTGGAATTGTTTAAAATACCCTAAAATATTTAAAATCCGTTGGAATCCCTTTAAGTGATTGAAATCTATTAAAAATTCCTTGGAATATTTTTAAATACCATAAAATATTTAAAATCCTTTGAAATCTTTTGAAACCCCATGTAGATTTGTATAGCTCTTGAAAATTCCTTGGCATTTGTAAGAATCCTTTGGCATCCCTTCGAATTATTGAAAACTATGGCCAACGGCCATACCACGCTGAAAACCCCAGTTCTCGTCAGATCACTGAAGTTAAGCAGCGTTGGACGCGGTTAGTACTTGGATGGGTGACCATTCAAGAATACTGACATGAGTGCTGTTGGCACATCGTGGGTGTGGTGAGCCCACACTTGTAGTTATTTATAACTACAAGAAAAACCTAGAAACACTACCCGAATCGGGTAGTGTCACGCCTACCCTGAAAGGGAAATGGTTTAATGGTATATATATATTAAAAATTCCTTGAAATCTTTAAAAATAACCCAAAATCTTTTAAATCTTTTGGAACCCCTTTAAGCTATTGGAATCTATTCAAAATTCCTTGGAATCTTTTAAAATAGGTACTTACCAGTATTACGGAATTTTCCGTAAAACTAAACGGTCAAGTATAGTACTAGGGCTAGTACTCACCTTCCCGAAACGACTGATGTGAAATATAAAAAAGATTCTTAAAAAATCGACTTTTTCGCTATTTTCTTAGAGTTATCAATTTTCCCGACTATTTGGCCAATAAATGTGTGATATAATGTTATTGGAAATGTATTTTCAATATATTGCAGCAATAACATAAAAAATAGTAAATGAATTTTTGAGTCTCTCAATGAAATAAAAATGTTTTTCAGGATACCTTAATTTTTGTCTGTTTAGTGAGGAATCTTTTTCTTATACTTTATTTTACCCATGCGTCCTTAAAATAAAAATAAAAAATGTATTAAAAAATTGTTTTCATTGCTTTCTCTCTATACAAACACAAATTTATGTACAAATGGAAAACCTTTTTAATCAATTCAGACGCTGAAATTTTTTTTTATCATGAAGTAAAAAGCAATATTTCAAGTTTAGATATTTTCTTGGAATTCAAATTCAATAAACATTATTTTAATTTTAACTGTTTTCGGTTGAAGTTTAAAAATTTTTGTTTGAAAATTCGACCATATGGTTGGAAATGCAACTACTTTGTTGAAAATTAACCTGTATTTGGTTGGAAGTAGAGCTACTTTATTGAAGATTTATTTTTTTGGTTGAAGATTCATAATTTCATTTAAAAATTCATCTCTTTGGTTAAAAAATTAACTATTTGGTTGAATATTGATACTTTTCAGTTGAAAATTCAACTATTTGGTTGAAAATTCTAATATTTTTTTGAAAATCCGTATTTTTTGGTTTAATTCAATTGTTTTTTATTTAAAATTAAAATATTTTTTGGTTCACTTATTAACTATTACATTTTTCGAGAAGAGTTCATCTTTTTTGGTTGATTGTTCAACTATTTTGGTGAAAATTCATTTTTCTTTATTTGAAAAGTAATCGTTTCAAACAAAAATTTAACTATTCCATTTTTGGTTAAGATTTAAACTTCGATGGTAAAAAATTCAACTGTCTTGTTGAAAATTCCTGTATTTATTTGAAAATTCATGTTTTTGGCAGAAAATTAATCTTCTTGATTGAAAATTCATTTTTTTGTTTGAAAATTCAACTATAGGTACTTTGTTGAAGATCTACCAATATCTTTAAGTTAATTTTGCTCGCTGAAGATTCTTTTCTCTGATTGAAAGTTCAACTATTTTGTTGAACATTCCTCTTCTTTGGTTGAATTCAACTGTTTTTGATTTAAAAGAAATATATTTTTTGGTTGAAATATTACATTTTTCAAAATTTGTGATGTTAATTTTTTGGATTGTACTGGTGAATTAATTTTCTGGAGAAACAAAACCAATTACGCTTCGGTGGCGTAATTAGTTCATGGATAGTCTTGTTTCTCCAGAAAATTAATTGACCGGTGCAATCAAAAGAATTAACATCAGAAATTGACTAATTAACCTGGTTGAAAACCTAACATCAAATTTCTATATTACATTTTTCGTTGAGACTTCATCTTTTTGATTAAATATTAATCTTTTTAAATGAAGATTTAACTTTTCAATTTTTGTCAAAAATTAATCTCTTTTAGTTGAAAATTAAACCATTTTGTTGAAAAATTATTTATTTGAAAACTGAACTGTACTTGGTTGAAAGTTGAACTACTTTATTAAAAATTCATTTTTTTAGTTGAAGATTCATCATTTCAGCTGAAAATTCATCTCTTTCGTTGAAAAATGAACTATTTTGTATTTTTTTAGTAGAAAATTAATCTTCTTGGTTGACAATTCATCTTTTTGTTTAAAAATTCCAATATACTTGGTTGAAAGTTGAACTAATTTGTTAAAAATTCATTTTTTTTATGAAGATTCATAATTTCCGTTAAAGATTCATATCCTTGAAAAATTAACTATTTTGTTTAAAATTCGCTTCATATTGAATTCAATATGCTACCTACAATAATTTTTATTTTATTATTTTAGAGGATGTATGGACTGCGAAGTCTGTTTATAGCTGAAAACTAACCTTTTTTTTGGATAAAAATGTATAGAGAAAACAGTTAAAATAAAAAATACGGATCAATGTACTGCGATTATTCAAGATTTCAAAAAGTGAAATTTTTTTTTTTATATGAGTAAGAAAATGCAATGATATTTCAATGATTCGCCAGTAAAGCACGACTAGAATTTTCAGTTTCAGTAAAATTTCGACTGATACGTAGTCGATTTTCACTGAATGAAATCGTGAAAAAAGTAATTAATTCTCATTGAATTTTTACTGATTAAATATACGCATTTTTTTCATCGATTTTACCGACTTCCTTTTTGCATTTAAACATCAATTTCTTATTTTGTAGGCCGTTTGAAAAAAAGATGAGGCTTTTGATTTAGGTTAAGAATGTTTGCTCTATGAAAGATAATTTGGAAAAAGGCGACGAAAAGATTATTCAGATAAGCGGAGGTTTTAGAAACATTACTTTTTTTTTCTTTTCTTACGAATTGAAATGTTAAAAAAGGGAGCATAATATTTTTGTGCGGATATTTTTAGAAGGAACAGATCGTAGTGGACTTTCTTGGGAAAAAGATTGCTCGTGCCTTTTACGCTGATTCATTATTTATTGATGAGGATAAGAGTGTGTATGAAATTTTTTTTTTGTTGAGTATAGATATTTATGTTTGATGTAAAATTGTAAACGTGTATAAGTGTCTTTGTCAAGGTTTCATCAAACATCAATATTGAAATGAAATAACGATAAGATAATGCGAATCTTAAAAATTTCTGGAGGTAGTGTAACTTAAGGCCAAGTTTGCTTAATTCTTACCTTGTTGATTAATTTTGTTAGTTATCTGATAAAAAATACTGTGATAAATGAATCTTAATACTGTGACAAAATTAGAGCAATTCGAACATCAACATTATGACAATCACCACATTAAAAATTTTGATAATTTCATTAAAAAATTATTAAAAAGTGGAAAACAAATTATAATTATTTAATAGATCCTCAAATCTCTGGCCTTTAAATATAAATCAATTTATAAACTGTGGAATGTGCAAATTAAAAAAAAAATAGTTTAGAAAAATATGTTTAAACACAAAGTTCAAGTTATATTGAGAGAAATGTTTCTTTGAATTAAACAAGAAAATTGGTTTGAAATACAATTGACAGCAACCAATAATTTTTTGATACAATATGTTTGAATTTAAACATTCATGCTTTTAATAAATCTATTTGAGTTTTTTAAAAATATTTGTTTGATTTAAACAGTGAAGACTTCAACTTTACTGCATCGAAAGGCGTCTGAAACTTGTAAAAGTAAAACTACTCAGTACCCACTTAACTTTAAAATTAAGAACTTTTAAAAATAATTTATAAAATCGAAAAACAAATAAAACGCAAAACAAAATCTATACTTAATTTGAAACAAAAAAGTTTAAACTAACAAAAACTTTATTTAATTTAAACAAGAGATTTATTTCATGTGAAAAGAAAATTAAGCAAAATATGTAAATAAGAACCAATAAAGAATAACTTTGAAACAAACATTTCTTTGACCCCATATCAAGAAAATATTTTGTTTGATTCAAACAAACATACCCGCACTGAAACATAAAAGATAATGAATGTTCAATCAACTTTTCTATACTTAGTCAGTGTTGATGTAAAGTATCGGTTTAGTAGATTTTCCATATAATAAATTGTTAAAAGAATATTGAGTATTATTTTTCATTACTGTTAGGAAAGGTAACCACGTCATTAAATTTATGTTAAGTTGTTTTAAAATTAACCTAAACGTGACGTTTGCTACTATAAGCATATTTCTTTCTTCAGTGGTATAGCAGGTAATTTTGTTATTGTATAGTAATTTTCATAAATTATTTCCTTTTGTTCAAATTATCTACTGTTGTAATAATACTTACATTATTTTGATTTAAAAAGACCTTCTATGGAAATATCAGGGTGGCCGTAGGTCAGGGAAAAGTTAGGGATTTTGGTAAAAATCTTGCAAAAGGCAGGGAATTTCTATAAGAGTCACTTTAAATGACTGTCAAGGATAATAAATTTCAATTTTTTTCTATTCCGTTTATAAAAGATTTTATGTTAAAAATGTTACAAGAATAAGATTCTGGTTTGTGAATATTAATGCTCAGGGAAAATGAAAAATTTAACAGGGAAAAATTAGGGAACTTTGAAAATGAAGTTTTGTGGTCTTTTAAAGTCATTTATTGATCTTGCATTTCTATTTTTTCAGTTGCTTCCTTCTCGAGGTTTTTTTTTAGTTAACAATTTCATTGTTTGGTTGAAAATTCAACAGTTTTGTTAAAAATTCATACTTTTTGGTTGAAAACTCAACTGTTTTGTTCAAAATTCGTCTTTTTGGTTTGTAAAATCATGTATTTTATTTAAATTAAGATTGAAAAGAATTTCATTTTATAAACGAATAATTTA
>CAKNYM010050682.1:3952-22342 GCA_932195095.1 Andricus curvator
GGGGGCAGTTGGCCAAATGAGGGGTGAGTAACTGAGGAAAGTGAGGAGAAGTGAGAAGAAGTGAGAAGGTAAGGTAATTGTTGGGTACTGGGTAGGGAAAGTGAGGAGAAATGATGGTAGGGGAAGTGGGGGAAGTCATGGAAAATGTGGATACGGGGAGTAGGGGAAGTGGTGGAAAATGAGGGAATGGGAAGTAGGGGAAGTCATGAAAAATAAGGGTAGTGGGGAAGTGAGGGGGTAGGGGAAGCTTGGTAAGGGGAGGCACAGTAGGAGGAGTGAGTGGAGGGGAAATGAGGGGTTGGGGAAAGTGAGGGAAATTTAGGTGAGGAAGTGGAGGAAATTATGGAAGGGAAAGTGAGGAAAAATGAGGTTGGGGAAGTAGGAAGCTTTATTTTCTCCCAAGTGACAATAGTGCAGAAAAGTAGACAAAAAGTCAATAGAAAAAGTTCTACTGAGTAGGATTCTCAAGCTATATTTCAATTCCTTTCACCCATTTTTCATATTTACCTTTTGATTCTATTTCTGTGGCAAATTTGCTTTCCACTTCATTTTTTTTTCATGGTGCCATCAGCCATGGACTTTAGCCAATTTGTGTGAGACGAAGGAAAATTCCATAGAGTCAAGACTGCCTAAATTTACTTCGAATTCCTTCGACGGGGAATTCGAATTTTCGCCGGTCTCGTAACAACCAGTGCACAGTTGGACAAAATAAGATTTTTTTCGACACAGGAAAAAAATTTTCCTCACGAAAAAGTATTATAGGAAAATCATTATATGTCTTTAGTGATTTTTTTGAAATGAATTTTTAAATAATTTTCTGGCGATTATGGGGATAATTATAGGAAAAATTAGAGGGAAAATTATGGAAAAATAATTGATAATAGAAAAAAATGTTATTAAAATATTGAAATAATTATTATTCCAAAAAATATAAGATACTTATAGTTCTTAATATTTTAATATTATTAATTTCTGTAATTTTTTTCCTATTGTTATTCATATAATTATTTTTACACTGGGGGACGACTGAAAAATATTCGAAATAGAAAATTTTACGAATTTATAAAAATACCGAAGAATAAAAATCCCGAATTTGAAAATTTACGAACGGTTCATAATATTATCGAATTTTTAAATTTCTGAATAATAACATTTCCTACAGGAAATGGCCGAATTATAAAATAATCTCACACTGTCAAATTCTCGACCCTAGAAAATTCCCGAATTTAAACAATTAAAATAATTGTTTTTTAATGAATATTATTTATTCCAAATAAAATAATTAAATATTTTGAGCAACAAATTCTTTTTTTAATGTTCAATGTAATTTCTAAAATTATTCTTTAAATTCAAAATAATAATTTCAAAAAATTCCGAATACAGGTTTTTTAATGTGCATAGCAGTTTAAAAAAATTATTGTTCTTGTGATAAAAGTCTTGTTTTTGTATTATTCTTTTGCATTGAGAAATATTTCTTTTCAACTATTGTTATATAAAATTCAAGCAATAATTTTAAAAAATACATTGAAAATTAAAAAAAATTTGATTGAAATATTTCATTATTATATTTTTAATGAAAAATTGTAGGAAAATAATTAATTACGGATAAAATGTGCGTATATAACAAATTTAGTAATAATTTGAGGATACAAAGATTTATTTTCTTGTAAAAAGCGTCATATTTCAGAAATTGTTCAATAAGTTCGTTTTTAACAAGACTAATTTTTCCTGTGCGAAAATTTTAATTTTAAGCATTTGTTTATATAATTTGTTTATGAAAATATCATACCAGTGTAACAGTTTCTTTATGAAAATTTTTTTTTCACTAATATGATTGTAAATAATATATAAATTTTAATGAATTATTAAAAATATTGTCCTTGCCTTCGTTTCCATTATTTAAGATCATAAAAAAAATTAATAAATAACAATACGTAATACGTAAAAGAGACAATTTTTAAATTTGTTTCTGTTTTTACAATATATGAACAAATAGGGGGAAAATGTACGATTTCAACAATATGATTTATTATCTTTGAAAAAATGTGATAAACAAACCAACTCCTTATCAAAATTAATGAATACTGACTTCAACAATTCAAAAACTTCACTCATCATTTCATTTAATTGTTATAAACAATTTATTTGAACAAATACTCCAGTGTATCAGTTTCCTTCAGAAAACATTGTTTTTTACTAATATTATTGCAATTAGGATATTAATTTTCATTAATTATCAAAAATATTTACCTTGCTGTTCTATCATTTTAGATAATATAATAAAAAAATAAATCAATGATTAAAAAATAAATAAATTAATCAATTTTTAACGAATATTAATTTCATGTTTTAATTCAAAGCGTAAGACCAAGAAGGTTAAATTAAACAAAAATGCTCAGCATGAAATTCTTAAGAAATGTAGAAGAGCTGATTTTTTAATTTGTTTCGTTTCAACAATATATAATTGTCATAAACAATTTATTTCAACATATGCTCTAATGTGTTAGTTGCTTCTACAAAAAATTGTTTTATACTCATTTATTGTAATATTGCTAACATTAATTACGAATATTATTATAATATCACTAATATTACTAATATTTTTGTTGCTAAAGTTCTTTAATTTTTATAATAATGACATTTTTATTCAAATAATAACACGAAAGACACTAAGTTTTTGCGTCTAACATGTCCAAGTTGAAGACAAAATGTCGATTTTATGAAAAGATATTGCAAAAAAACTTCAAATTTGGATTTTTCAAAAAATTGGAAAACCTCTTAAAATAATTAATATACAAAAATATCATAATAATTGAGCAAAATACTATGGATACTTACCTTCAAAATCAGCCCAAAAACTTTGAAAATTGTTATTTATTTCCAAAGTCGTTAAAATAAAAAAATAGTTAATCCTAATATTATAAAAATTCGAGACACTTTAGCAACAGCTCATAAAAGAGGAGTGTAAACAATTTCCGCCAGTAGTCTCAGTAATAATAAATGTAATAAATTATTGAATACAAAAATTCTGTATTAATTTTAATTCCATATTTTAATTTGAAAATTGCCTGAGACAAAAAAAAATCGCAGCGCGCGCGGATTTGAACCATTGTGCAGCGCTAACGCTATCTGGAGGGGGTTTCCGGAACAAATTCCATTGATTTTTCCCGTATCGTACAGCCGTCCTTTGACCAAATAAGGAAATCGCACGCCGCGATATTAACCCCGACATTCGTTGTCATGACCGCGCGCTGAATGAAACTGGATAATTTTTTTATTGTTGACTCGCGCGATTATAACAATTAATTATGCGCCTGGAACGATTTATTATCAGGTGGCAGTGGTGAGTTTTTAATTAATTAAAATTTGAATTTTTCGATTTGTCTGGCGATAAAAAGTGAGTGTTTTTTGCATTATATATGACGATTGTGTCTGCGCGCTCATTGTTTGTACTTCCCGAATCTGATTCGCTAATGGCGAATTAAAAGAGAAATTATATCTAAGAATTGAATTTAAAAAAAATTAATTTAGAATAATATGAGAAACAATTTCAGCAGAAATTTATCTTTCATTTTTTGTTGGTAACTTTGTTTAAAATAAGAAAATAATTATTTGAGTTAAGAATAATTAATTGTTGGTTAAATATTTCATAGAAAAAATGTCAGATCCTTTGTTTTTATTCGAGAAAAGACTAAACATGGATCAAGATAGCCTTAATTTTTTTTCTTCACATATTGTATTTATTTATATTCTTTCTTTTGTGAAATCGTCTTTAAAAAATTGAAAATGTATTAAAAAAAGTGAAACTTGGATTTTAAACCGGATAAAAGACTGATTTTCTGCTTTTGGAACACAATGTAACTCGAAAAATATCTTACAAAATTATAATTAATTAATTATTTGTAAATAAATTTTAATCTGAAAAAAATAATACTTGAAACAGTAAATGAGCATGAAAAGCTGCAATTGTGAACAGCAATTAAAGGAAAAATGAAAAAAGCATACAAAGTGAAGAAAGGATGGAGTTTTCCGATATTTATGACATCCACTGTTTTAAAGGAATCAATTATTTTATGTGTGAAGCGCAAGCAAGATAATTCAACTAAAAAGCCGAATTTTTAACAAAACATTGGAATTTTCAACCATACAAAATTTTACAGTCCAGAAAGAAAAAAAATGCAAAGAAATTGTCGAATTTCAAGCTAAAAAGCCGAATTTTCAACCCAAAAGTATGAATTTCCATTTCGAACAAGCTGATTTGGAAACAAATGGTTAAATTTTCTATCAACAATAATTGTATTCGACTAAAAAAGACAAATTTAAAAAAAAAATCAATTTTAAAGCCAATAAGACGAACCTTTCACGGAAATCTTTAATTTCCAACCAAAGAGATGAATTTTCAAATAGAATGATGAAACTTCAATCAAAAATATGAAATTTTAACAAACTAGTTCAACTTTCAACCAAGTAATTCAATTTGCAATTCGAAAAAAAAAATTTTCAACCAAGAAGATCAATTTTCTAGCCAAAAATACGAATTTCCAACAAAATATTTGAATTTTCAACTAAAATAATGAATCTTCAATTAAAAAAATTTAATTGACAAAATAAATAATAAACAAAAAATGTAATAGTTGATATTTCAAAGAAAAAAGATTTTGATTTTAATTCAAAGATATTGAAGATAAAAATAAACAGTTGCATTTTATATACTAAAAAAATGAAACTTCTACCAAAAAAATTGAATATCAAGTAAGAAAAATTTTTCTGTGAAGACAAAAAAATTTTAACCAAATAGTTGAATTTTCAACTAAAAAGATGAATTTTCACAAAAAAGCTAATTTTCTACCCAAGCAGACGAATTTTCAAAAAAAATACATAAATTTTCTGCTAAAAAATTTCCAACAAAAAAAACAAACTTCCAAAAAATAGTTAAATTTTTAATCAGAGAGATGAGTTTTCAACTAAAAAGATGAATTTTCAACCAGAAAGATTAATTTTCTACCCAAGAAGACGAATTTTCAAGAAAATATATAGTTTTTACTAAAACAAAAATTTCAAAAAAATAATAATTTCCAAACAATAGTTAAATTTTCAACCAGACAGATGAATTTTCAAGTAAAAAGATGAATTTTCAACTAAATCAAAATTTTCCATCCAAAAAAAGACTAATTTCCAAAAAAATAGTTAAATTTTTAATCAGAGAGATGAATTTTCAACCGAAAAAATTAATTTTCTACCTAAGAAGACGAATTTTCAAGAAAATTAATAAATTTTATATTAAAAACAAAATTTCCAACAAAAAAAAGCAAACCACCAACAAATAATTAAATCTTCAGCCAGAGGGATGAATTTTAAACTAGAAAGAAGAATTTTCATGAAAATATATAAATTTTCTACTAAATTAAAATTTTCAAACCAAAAAAAAAAAAAAACTAATTTTCAAAAAAATCATTAAATTCTTAACCAGAGAGATGAATTTTCGACTAAAAAGATGAATTTAAAAAAAAAATTAATTTTCAACCCAAGAAGACAAAGTTTCAAGAAAATACATAAATTTTTACTAACAACAATTTTCAACCAAAAAGATGAATTTTCAACTAAAAAGATGAATTTTCAACAAGAAAATTAATTTTCCACCCAAGAAGACGTATTTTCAAGAAAATACATAAATTTTCTACTAAACCAAAATTAAAAAAAAAAAACTTAAATCTTCAACCAGAGAGATGAATTTTCAACTAAAAAGATAAATTTTCAACCAAGAAAATTAATTTTCCACCCAAGAAGACGAATTTTCAAGAAAATGCATAAATTTTCTACTAAAACAAAAATTTTCCAACAAAAAAAAAAATAATTTCCAAAAAATTGTTGAATTTTCAACTAAAATAATGAATTTTCAACCCAAAAAGTGAAGAAAAAAGATGAATTCTCAACGAAAAATGTAATAGTTGATATTTGAAGTGAAAAAGATTGGAATTTTAATTTAAAAACAGCTGAATTCAACTAAAATAGACGAACTTTTAACAAAAAAATTGAACCCTCAGCCAAAACAGACTAATTTTCCAAAAAAGATTAATTTTCTACCAAAAAGACGAATTGTTAATAAAATACGTAAATTTTGATCAAAAACAAAAATTTTTCAAACCGAGTGATGAATAAATTTTCAACCAAAATAATGAATCTAAAACTCAAAAAATAAAGTAACAAGGTATTCCAACTTTCAATCAAAAAGATGAACCTTTAACCATAAAGATGATTTTTTTAAGCAAGAAAATTATTTTTCTACCAAAAAGACGAATTTTCAACTAAAAACAATAATTTTTCAACCAACAACAGAATTGTTTAATGTTTAGTTTAAAAAATTAATTTTCAATTAAAAAAAGTAAATATATTTAAATTTTAAATTTAAAATAGTTGAACTCGCCAGAAAAGAAGAATGTTCTTTTTTTACTTTTGAAGTTTGAAGTTTGTACCAATAGGGAAGAATTTTCAAGCCAAAGATACGAAATTTCAACTAAGATATCTTTTTTGGTCGAGAAAGAAAAAAATTTCAAGCAAATAATTGAACTTTCAACCAAAAAAGATAAATTTTCAATCAAAAATCGAATTGTTCAATTTTTATCAGAAAAAATTAATTTTCAATAAAAAAGTAATTATTAATAGAAAATTTCAATTTTTCAACCGAAGAGATCAATTTTCAACTAAAATGATGAATCTTTCACAATAATAAAATAAATTTTGAATTGAGTAGCACTAATTTTCTACCAAGAAAGATTTTTTAGTCAAGAAATAAAAAAATATTTAATGAATTAGTTGAATTTAAATATTATTATTATTTTGTGTCGATCTTGGTAATTAATTAATTTTAGTTGTTAAATTGTGTTGATTTACTGTTTCACCCGTACATTAAACCTATGTAAAATACAAAGTAAAAAATTTCGAAAGCATTGTTGTTGCATAGATAATTAATTTTCAACCGAGAAAAATGAAATTTTCAACAAAATAGTTCAATTTTCAACCAAACTAATGAATCATTGATATGAAAAATGAATTCTTAAAAAAAAGTGTAATATTTGATATTTCGGCCAAAAAATATTTTAATTTCCAATTAAAAACTTTTAAATTGAACCAAAAAATACGAACTTTAACAAAAGAGTTGAATTTACAATCTAAATTTTTTTTTAATGAATAAGGAAAAAGAATCTGATCCGAAATTTTCAGTTTTTATGTCATGACAACTTTTTGAAAAAAAAAAGATTTGAATTTACAACCAAAAATTTGCATTTTCTACCGAAATAATTGAATT
The DNA here is from genome assembly GCA_932195095.1 of Andricus curvator. Classification (NCBI taxonomy): domain Eukaryota; kingdom Metazoa; phylum Arthropoda; class Insecta; order Hymenoptera; family Cynipidae; genus Andricus; species Andricus curvator. The sequence goes on from CAKNYM010050682.1 coordinate 11,259, forward strand.
TTTGACTATAAAAGACGAGTTTTCAAAAAAATAAGTGAATTTTCAACTGAAAAAGATCAATTTTCTAGCAAAAATAAAATATCTATATTTTCAATAAAAAATCGTTTTTAACAACAACAAAAAAATAATGAATTTTGAACAAAATTTGTTAAATTTTATACCAAGGAAATAAACTTTCAACTAAAATGATGCATCTTCAATCAAGAAAATACATTTTTTAACCAAATAGTTGAATTTTTAAACCAGAAGATGAATTTCCTACCAAGAAAAGACTAAAAAAGATTAAATTTGGATGAAAAAAATGTCGACAAGAAATGTTGAATTTTTAGTTAAAAAAATTCATTTTTAATGAAAAAAAACTAATTCCAACGTAAGAAATGAAATATTACTTTAAAAAAATAATTTTCTACAAAATACATGAATTTTCGACCAAATATTTCAATTTTTAATGGAATTTTCGACCTAATAGTTGAATTTCTAACCGAAAAGGTTAACTTGCTACAAAAAAGACCAATTTTGAACAAAATAGATGAATTTTAAACTAAGAAAGATAAATTTTTATAAACAAATAGTTTAATTTTAAGTTAGAGAAAGAAGTTTTTAACCAAATAAAATAAATTTTCAACGAAATAGTTAAATTTTCAACCAAACAGATGGATTTTCAACCAGAAAGATTAAATGTCTATAAAAAAATGCAACAAAAACGGAATAGTTAAATTTTCAGTTAAAAAAATTAATTTTTAATGAAAAAAAAATTTTGCACCAAAGAAATGAAGTTTTGACCAAAAAAATAAAATTTCTACCAAACAAATTAATTTTCTGCCAAAAGCATTTAATGTCTATAAAAAGACAAAAAATTTAGTTAAATTTATAGTTTAAAAAAATCCAGTTTTCACCAAAAAAAACTAATTTTCAACCAAAGAAATAAAACTCCAATCTAAAAGATTAATGTTCTACCAAAAAAGAATAATTTTTAACAAAATACATGAATTTTCAACTAAATATTTTCATTTTTAATGGAACCTTTAACCTAACCAGAGATGAATTCTAAACTAAGATGATCCTTAAAGAATTGAAATGTTTAGTTCAAAATTCATGTATTTCATCAAAAAATTATTCTTTTTTGGTAGAAAATTATTTTTTTAATTGAAAATTATTTTTTTAATTGAAAATTAATTTTTCTTTATTTGAAAATTCCTTTTTTTTTACAGAAAATTAATTTTTTTAACTAAAAATCTTACTAAATTTTTTTTTATAAACATTCAATCTATTGGGTAGAAAATTCATTTGTTGGGTTGAAAATTTAAATATTTCGTTGAAAATTTGTTTTATTTGCTTGAAATCTTATTTCTATGAACTGAAAACTTGAAGTGAAATAAAATAAAAAATAAATATATTTTTGATCGAAAATTCATCTATTTTCTTGAAATTTTATATCTTTTATTTTTTTTTAGAAAATTAGCCTTTTTGGTTGAATTTTTCATTAAAAATTAAAATATTTGGTCGAAAATTCATAAATTTTGTTAAAAAAGAATTTTCTTGGCATAAAATTAGTTTCTTTTTAGTGAACAGTTATTTTTTTAACTAAAAATTTAACTATCCCATTTTTCGTCAAAAATTTATTTTATAGAAATTTAATCTTTTTAGTTGAAAATTCATCTATTTTGTTGAAAATTTGTGTTTTTTTTTGGTAGAAAATTAAACTTTTTGGTTGAAAATTCCATTAAAAATTAACATGTTTGGTAAAAATTTCATTTATTTTGTTGAAAATTTATTTTATTTGGTAAAGAACTTATTTCTTTCACTTAAGATTAAACTATTATATTTTTTGTTAAGAATGTATGTTTTAAGATAAAAATTCATCTTTTTGGTTGAAAATTCAACTATTAGCTTGAAAACTTTAATAAAAATAAAAATATTTGGTTGGAAATGATTTTTTAAAATTGATAATTAATTTTTTTAACTAGAAACTTAAGCATCCAATGTATGATCGAATTTTTTTTTGAAAGTCATTTAATCTTCTGGGTTGAAAATTTAACTATTTGGTTAAAAATTTTATTTTTTCATTGAAGATGCATCATTTCAGTTTAAAGGTCATTTCTTTGGTTAACAATCTAACAAATTTGGTTGAAAATTCTTTTTTTGTTTGTTTCAAAAATGAATTTTTTCAGTAAAAATGTAGCTATTTCATTGTTGCTAGAAAATTGAACTTTCAAGTTGAAAATTCACTTATTTGGTTGTAAACTCGCCTTTTTTAGTCGAAAATTCAATTATTTTGATAGAAATTGTATATTTTTGGGTTGCAAATTCAACTTTTTCTCGAAAATTCGTCTCTGTGACTCAAAAACTGAATATTTTGGATGAGATTTTTTTTCTTTATTTAATGAAAAATCTTTTTTCTTGGTTGAAAATTCAACTCTTTGTTGAAAATTCATATTTTTTTGTTTAATTTAACAGTTTTTTTATTGAAAATTAAAAAGTTTCTTGGTGTGGAAATATAAACTATTACAATTTTTGTTGAGAATTAATTTTTTTATTAATGATTCATCAGTTTGGTTGAAAATTTCCTTTTTTTTTGGTTGAAAGTTATTTATATTACCTGCAAATGTAATTAATGTAAAAAACAATTTTGAATGAATAAATAATAATCAACTGATTAACAAAATAGTTAAATCGGAAAATTTCCGGCAAAATTATCAATAAAATTGAAATTAATCAGAGAAAAATAACACATAAAATAGTAATTAGTAACCGAGCGTGAAAGAAGCTGCAACTGTGAGGAGTAATTAAAGAATAAAATGAAGAAAGCATACCAAGTGAAAATAACCCTCGAATTTCCTGATTATTGCAGTTCACCTTTCTAATTTTATTTTCTCTTATTGTTAATTTATGTCGATGCATGTGGCAAAACTCTATAAAAATTCTAATGAGGGGTCATTCCAAAATTATGTCACACTGCCAGGAGAGGGGGTTTTTGTGAAAATATTAATGTGAATAACAATTTTTTTAAATGTTAAAAAAATTCAAATTAGTGATTTTATTAAAAAGTAAAGAAACTTATCCCTTTTCTCGGATTTTCGTTCAAGAGCGAACTCAATTAATAGAACCAAATAAGAAAAATCAATTATGTATCGTAAAAAATTAATTCTTTTTAATTGAAAAAATCTTCTATTATATTTTCGGTACAGAATTAATCTTTTCTTATTAAAAATTCCACTATGTGGTTGAAGATTGAACTGTTTTATTGAAAATTCGTTATTTAGAAAAAAAATATTTCAAAGTGAAACTTTAACTGAACCAGTTTTGGCTGAAACTTCATCCCTTTTAGTTGAAAATTCAACTATTACATTTTTCGCCAAATATTTATCTTTTTTAGTTGAAAATTCATCAATTTGGTTGAAAATCAAGTATTTTGTTGAAAATTCGACTTTTTTGGAAAAAATCAATATTATTCTTGAAAATTCATCTCTTTTGGTTAAACATTCAATTACTTGGTGGAAGATTGAACTATTTTCTTAAAATTTTATATTTTTTAACTAAAAAGTAATTTTTTTAAACTGAAAATTGATCTAATCCAGTTTTCGCTGAAACTTGATCGTTTTTTGTTGAAAAATGATTTTTTAAATTGAAAATGTAAATTTTCCATTTTCAATTAAAATTTAATCTTTTTACCTGAGAATTTATGTATTTAAAAAATTGATCTTCTCGGTTGAAAATGTATCTGCTTGGTTAATAATTAAACTATTTGCTTCAAAATTAAATTTTTTGGTTGAAAATTAAACTGTTCTGTTAAAGTTTTTTTTTTTTTTTTTTGAAAATTCCACTATTTGGTTAAAAAATCAGTTTTTTCTTTGAAAATATAGCTATTTTGTTGAAAATTCGTCTTTTATGGTACAAAATTAATCTTCTTGATTGAAAATTTATTCGCTTGGTTGAAAATTCAACTATTTCGCTAAAAATTTAGTTTTTTGGTTAAAAATTAAACTGTTTTGTTAAAAATACGTTTTTTGTTGTTGAAAATTCACTTTTTTGACTCAAAATGTAACTATTGTATTTATGATTGAAAAGTTACCTTTTTTATTTAAAAAATCGTATATTTTGTTGAAAATTGACCTTCTTTGGTAGAAAATCAATTTTAAAAATTAAACTATTTGTTTAGAACTTTTTTTTTTTGGTTAAAGATTGATAATTTTAGTTGAAAATTCCTTTCTTTGTTTGAAAATTCATGTATTTTTTGGGGAAAATTAGACTTTTATGGTACAAAATGAATCTTCTTGGTTGAAAATTCATCTTTTGTTCGAAAATTCAATTCGTACGTTAAAAATATAGCTATTCTGTTTCCAATGCAATAATTTTCTAAAAAATTCGTTTTTTTTTTGTTGAAAAATATATCTTTTTATTGTCAATTTAACCATTACATTTTTGGTTGAAAATGGATCTTTTCTTATTGAAAAATTCATCTATTTCTTTAAAAATTCGTCTTCTTTATCAGAAAATTAAATTTACTGATTCGAAATCCTTATAGTTGGTTAAAAGTTCTTTTTTTTTTTTGAAAATTTAACTATTTTATTGATAATTCTTTTTTTTTTTGGTTGAAGATTGATCGTTTTAGTTGAAAATTGGTTTCTTTAGTTGAAAATTAATCTTTTTAGTTCAAAAGTTATTTCATTGGTTGTAAATTTAACTACTTTGTTGAAAATACATTTTTTTTTAATTTAAAAATTAAAGAAAAAGTTAAAAATTTTATTTTTGATCTTGAAAATATAGCTATTTCATTAAAAATTCGTCTTCTTTATCAGAAAATTAATTTTCCTGATTCGAAATCTTTATAGTTAGTTAAAAGTTAATTTTTTGTTGTTGAAAATTTAACTATATTATTGAAAATTCTTTTTTTTTTGGTTGAAGATTGATCGTTTTAGTTAAAAATTTATTTCTTTGATTGGAAATTAATCTTTTTATTTCAAAACTTATTTCTTTGGTTGTAAATTCAACTACTTTGTTGAAAATACATTTTTTTTTTAAATTTAAAAATGAAAGAAAAAATTTAAAATTTATTTTTTATCTTGAAAATATAGCTATTTCTTTAAAAATTCGTCTTCTTTATCAGAAAATTAATTTTTCTTATTTGAAATCCTTATGGTTGGTTAAAAGTTCGTTTTTTGTTTGAAAATTTAACTATTTTATTGAAAATTCTTTTTTTTTTCGTTGAAAATTCATCTTTTTAGTGGAAATTCATTTCTTTGGTTGTAAATTAAATTTTTTGTTTGAAAATACATTTTTTCTTCAAAAATTGTGTTTTTTAGTTAAAAATTTATTTATTTTTTGTAGAAAATCAATGTTATTGGTTAAAATATCTACTATTTTGTTGAGGATTGAACTATTTTTTTTTGAAAATTCATTATTTTGTGATTGAAAATTAATATTTTCCAATTGCAAATTTAACTAATCCATTTTTTGCCAAAACTTACTTGTTTTTAGTTGTAAATTCCACTATTAAATTTTTCATTGAGAATTGAATTTTTTTGTTTAAAAATTCAACTACTTGGTTGAAAGTTAAACTATTTTGTTAAACATTCATTTTATCGGATGAAGGTTGATGTATTTTGTTCAAAGTTTCTTATTAAAAATTTAACTGTTTCATTACTGGTAGAAAATGTTTCGTTTTTAATTGAAATTTCAACAATTTAGGTTACATTCATGTATTTTGTTGTAAAATTTTCTTTTTTAGTAGAAAATTAATCTTCTTGATTGAAAATTCAATTTTTTGGTTGAAAGTTGAACTACTTATTAAAAAATTCATTTTATTATATAAAGATAAATTATATTAATACAATTTTTAGCAATAAAATTTTTTTTAATTTTTAAAAAATTTTAAAAATGAGACAAATTTGGTTTTAAAGTCAAAATTTTTTAAGGAAAATGGAAAACTGAAAATTTAACTATTTAATTGTAAATTCGTTTTTTGCAGATGAATAATTTTTTAAATTGAAAATTAAACTTTTCCATTTTTGATTGGAAAATTATCGCTTTTAGTAGAAAATTCAATTTTTGTGTGGAAAATTCTATTTTTTTTGTAGAACCTTGAACTATTTGGATGAAAGTTTTTTTCTCTCTTGATCAAGAAATCTTCCTTGGTTGAAAATTCAATATTTTTATTGAAAAGTTTTGTTTTGGTTTAAAAATTCATTTATTTTGGTAGAAATTCGATAATTTTTGTTAAAAATTTAAATGATGTTTAGCTAAAATAGCATATATTACATTTTTCGTTGGGAATCGGCTTTTTGGTTCAAGTGGCAACTGTTTTGTTGAAAATTGAATTATTTGGTTAATAATTCAATTATTTCTTTGAAAATTTAACTATTTTGTTGAAAATTCGCACTTTTGGATTAGAAATTTATATTCTTTGGTGGACTATTTGGTAAAAAAATCAACTATTTGTGGCTCAAGTTTATCCTTTTTTGTTTGAAAATTCGATCATTTGGTTGAAAATTGAACTATTTTGTCAAACGTTCGTTTTTTTTTTTGGTTAAAGTATGAACAAAAAAATTTTTCTTCAAGAATTCATATTTTTGTTGAAAATTCATCTCTTTTGATAGAAAATTAATCTTTTTTGATTGAAAACTCAACTATTTTGTTGAAATTGCAATATATTTGGACGTACAATTGAAAAAAATTTACTCTCCTATTTTCGAGAATAATCACCCTATTTCGCCTGTTTTGAGAGTATTTTGGGCTGTGAAGTCTATTACAATAGTAGGGGAGAGTGGTCCTAAGTCGGCACCGTAAGAGTTTTGGTCCAAAACAGAGGGTAAACCGGGTTTAGTGGTGCTTTAATGTCTTTGGTCAGATACCACGATCCTTCATCTACAATTCTCAAAATGGTGGTCCTAAGCCGGCACCCCCTGGTCCTGAGTCGTTACATAATTTTTTCCGTTAAAATGCAAGAAAAAGGGCAGTTTATGTAAGTTTTAGGAGGAAATGGACACATTTAAACCATTTACAATGAAAAAATATGTAGGGAATAGAATCAGCGAAAAGTCAATGAGAAAACACGGAAAATAAAAGCACACCTACCAGAGACAAGCAACATGCAGTCAAAACACAACCAAACTAAAAAAGAATCAACAAGAGACGAGTGACAAGGAATTCAAACACAACGAAAGAAAATAACACACAAATAACAACAAAAGCAACAAAGAAAAAGGTGCCGACTCGGGACACCTGTCTGGTGCCGACTCAGGACCACTACGAACCTTTACACATTTAATGCTATAATACGCACACGAAAAAAATCCGAATGAGAACACACTGGGGAGTTCAAGCTTTGTGTGATTATCTGTTATAAAAAAGGGGAGGGATGAAAAAATTTTGAAAAAGTGTGATCTAATTTTGGAACGGCCCCTGACATGATAATTGTTATTTATGTCACCAATGGCAAATTATATAATGTTCACTGGATCGTATATCCGTTTTATTCGGCACTTACCTAATCTAATGGATCAATTACACTTAGTTGATTGGCTTTATAAAGGAAGGATGGATTTATTTTTGCGATATTTGTGACATGCACTTTTTTAATGGATTTAATTATTTATTTTTGGGAAGGACAAATAAACCGGGGACTGCGGTTGAAAATAATTAAATCAGGGAAATTAAAATTGATTCCTGGTCAACTTTTTGAAAAGTCGAGTCAATTCTCTTCAATTTCACATTCTACGGGTAGCAAAATAATTTACCAATTACAATATAATAATAATTATAGAAAACTATAAAGTATAAAAAGCAAGAGTTTTGACGAATTGTTTTATTATTTTTATGAATGTTTAGTTTCTTTGATTTTGTGTCATAAATAGAAAGTTTCTAAAAAAATTATAAAATTCTACACTAAAAAAGGGCAATCTTCATTTTTTAGTGTAGAAAGTTTTTCAATGTAGATTTTTTTAGAAAATTATGAAATTAGTTTCGTATAAAATACGAAAATATATATTTTTTTTTAGAAAATTACAATGTTCTACACACAATTAAGAATATATAAATTTTCTACAAAAAATGGGGAAATCTAGGACCCCATCTTGAAAGTTTATTTTTTCAGAATTGTGAATAGGTTATTATAGAAAATTATAAATTTCTGCAAAAAATAGGGAAGATTGAAAAATGCCGAGTAATAAAATTCCCGTCACACACTGTAAATTCCCGAATTTAAACAATTAAAAAATTCTTTTATAAACACTATTATTTATTTATTAAAAATACAATAGTGAAGTATTTTGATCAAAAAATTTTTTTTTCATTGTACCATGTATATTTTATCATTATTTTTTAGATTTAAAATAACAATGACTGAAAAAACATAATTTCTTAATGCAAGTTTCTATTTTAAATGTGCATAGTATTTAAAAAAATTATTGTTCTCGTAATAAAAATCTTGTTCCTGTATTGTTTTTTGTTCATTGAGAAATATTTTGTTTCGATCATTGTAATTTTAAATTTAAACAATAATTCAAAAACATACATTGAACATCGAAACAAAAGGTTTTTGATCAAAATATTTCATTATTTTATTTTGAATAATTAAATATGATTGAATAAAAAACTAGATTTTTAATTCTTTAAATTCGAGAATTTTATAATTCAGGAATTTTACAGTCGCGCATATTTTATAATTGGGCAATTTTCGTTCAGAAATTGTATTATTCCGGAATTATCCAATTCGGTAATATTATTAATCGTCCGAAATTCGGGAATTTTATTTTTTGGGATTTTCCTGTCCTCCCTATTTGATACTCTAAAGAGCCCTAATTTAAAAAAAAAATAAAAACAGTGAGCGTATGCGTATTTCAGGAATTAATATTAGTAATAATATGTTTTTACCTTTTATTATTTAAATTTTCATGTGAAAAAATTATTTTCTGACTTACATTTACAATTTGATTTTACAATTACATTTAGAATCATGTTTCACATATCCTTTGACCAATCATTTTTTCTAAAAAAATCTCAATAAAGTACTGATATAAAAGCACAATTTGGCAATGTTTCCAAATTTTAGAAGACTTTGTTTAGAAAATACAAATAAAAAAGTACGCAAATTGTGCTGTCAGGTTTCCCAACAAAAAAAAATAAATAAAATTTGCTATATTATATTGACAGCATTTTTTAAATATATTTCATTATTAAAATTTTAATAAATAAATAATCGGATATTTTATAATTTTCTGCTTTAAACTTTGTTATTTGGGAATTTTCCAATTCAATAACATTATAAACTGTCCGCAATTTAATCATTCGGGATTTTTCAGACGTCCCTATTTTATTGCAGAAATTTTCGGGAAATTTCCAATTCGGGATTTTTATATTTTGGCAATTTTATTACTTCGAGAATTTTCTATTTCGAAAATTATCTTTTGCGGGAATTTTAGTCGAATTTTATTTTTCGGGATTTTTTAGTCGTCCTATCAAGTACTAAAAATGTATAATTTGATTTAATTGAATCAAAGCCCAAGCCAATTGTACAACTTATTATGAAAATCTTCCAGTTTTCCTTACAGCAAATTATAAAAATCGAAAAAATTTCAAAATGCGATAACTATTCAAAACAAAATTTTTAAAAATAAATCAGTCATTTTGAGTTATATACATATACAGGAACTTTCGCTTGCGAAATAAATGATCTTGAATGCTCCGATCAGTAGCTTCCACTAATTAAATCAGTAATTTTGATTAACCTAATTCATAACTTTTATTAAGAAAATCAGTCATTTATAACTAATTTTAATCATTTTTATTGACTTGAAATCAGTCTTTTCAAGTGACTGACGGATTCAGTCAGCAATATTGACTGATTTATCTGTTAAACCAAATGCTTTGTCAGTAGAAATTACTGTTTTTTCAGTCAAAGGTTTCTTGATTATTTGAATCAGTCAAATGTTGACTGATTCAAATAATACGAATTGGATGACTAACGAATCAGTCAATTTGACCCAGTAATTAAAACAGTAATTTTCGATTATCCAATCAGTGAATTTCACTAATTACATAAGTCATTTTGAATACTCTGAACTGTAAGTCTTACTGATTGAATAATACATTTGGAATGGTTTGATGAGTAACTTTCACTAATTAAATCAGCCATTTTGATTGATCTTATCCCTAACTTTCATCGATTAGATGAGACATTTCAAGTTCTGACTGACTTAATCGGCAATATTGACTGATTCATTCGTTAAGACAACTGTTTTGTTAGTAGAAATGAATGATTTTTCACGCAAAGCATGATTGATCTAAAGAATGTAGATTCGACTACTGTAATATCAGTCAAAACCGACTTTATGAATCAGTGAATGTGATTCACAGATGAAATCAGGAATTTTCACTAATTACATCAGTCATTTTGGACGATCTGAGCTGTAACTTTCACTGATTGAATGATTCGTTTTGTAATGGTATAATCAGGAGCTTTTAGTAATTAAAGCAGTTAATTTTATTGATCTAATTCGAAAATTTAATGGAAACAATCAAGCATTTAAAATTATGGATTCATTCAGACATGAATGATATTTCACCCAGAGCATAATTGATTCAAATAATGTAGATTTTACGACTGTAATATCAGTCAACGACGACTTTCTGAATCAGTCAATTTGATTCATAGATAAAAGCACTCATTTTTATTAACGCAATCGGTCATTTTAAATGATCCAACCAGTAACTTTCACTAATTACATCAGTCATTTAGGACGATCTGAGCTGTAAATTTTACTGATGGAATGATTTATTTTTTATGGTATAATCAGTAGCTTCTAGTAATTGAATCAGTCAATTTGATTGATATAATCCGTAACTTTCATTGAGAAAATCAGGCATTTTAAGTTACTGATTGATTGATTCAGCAATATTGACTGATTTATCAGTTAAAACGACTGTTTGGTTAGTGGAAAATAATGATATTCCACCCAAAGCATTATTGATTAAAATAATGTAGATTTGACGACTGTAATATCAGTCAACAACGACTTTATTAATCAGTAAATTTGATTTATAGATAAAAGCATTATTTTTATTATTGCAATCAGTCATTTTAAATG
>CAKNYM010050682.1:28359-52033 GCA_932195095.1 Andricus curvator
ATATCTGTTGATAAAAGTTGTTTTTATTTGGACATCTGTTAATTTTAATTGCTTCCAAATGGATATGTCCATTTTGGTTGTTTCCTATTGGATATCTGTCACTTTTAGTTACATTCAATTAGATATCTGTCAATTTTAGTTGGTTCCAATTACATATCTAAAAATTTTTATTTCTTCAAAGTAGATATCTGTCAATTAAAGATGCTTTTAACTGAACATCTGCCAATTTTAGTATCTTTTAATTATATGTCTGTCAATTTTAGTAGTTTCATGGATAACTATCAAATAAAGCTGCTTCTAATTGGATATCTGTCAATTTTAGTTGTTGCCAATGGAATATCTGTCAATTAGAATTTCTTTCAATTATACATCTGTCAATACAAGATTCTTCTAACAGGATATCGTTCAATTTTAGTTGGTCCCAATTAGATCTCTGTCAATTTTAGTTGCTTACAATTGGATATCTGTCAATTAAAGCTGCCTTCAATTAGATCTCCGTAAATTTTAGTTGTTTTCAAGGTTAGCTGTCAAATTAAGTTTCTTCTAATTGGATATTAGCCATTTATAGTTGTTTCCAATTGGATATCTGTAAATTAAAGTTCCTTCCAATTAGTTATCTGTCAATTTTAGTTGCTTCCAATTAGATAGCTGTCAATTTTAATTCCAACCAAGTAGACACCTGTCAATTAAAATTGCTTTCAATTGGATCTCTGCCAATATTAGTTGTTATACGTCAGTTTTAGTTGCTTTGAATTGGAAATCTGTCAATTTTAGTTACTTTCAATTAGATACCTGTCAAATGAAGTTTCTTCTAATTGTATATCTCTCAATTTTAGTTGTTTAGTGGTTTTCGCCAATAGAAAATTAGTAAAAAAATTGAACCGATGTCAAAAATATTTTTTTTACCTTGATTTGTCTTCTCCAAAGGCAACTTTTTTGCACGTTCCTCGTTTCGGAAATTCCGGGTTTTGGCCCACTCTAATAGCTACTTACCTAGAGGAATCTTAAAATGATATTTTACTTCCTTTTAACCACAGCAAATAATAAACGAGAGTAATAATTACTATTATTTTAATAACTTAATGAATATAAAACTTTATATTTATTGAGAAACTAATATTTTATTTGTTTGCAGAATAATGACATACCAAGGGAAAATATAACCGAAACTCTGGGTACAATGGCCAAAGTTTGTCTCAGAATGTTAGAAAACACGTAAGTAAAAACTTATAATTTTAATTAATTTTTAAGAATAATTGTCATAATTGTAAATCAAGGTATTAATTAAACATTTATTTTTGAAGGAACATCCTTGCTCAATTTCAACGAGAAGAGACACAACTTTTTGTTCTGAGGGTGATGGTCGGACTCGTTATATTGTACGATCATGTGCATCCTCAAGGAGCTTTTGTTAAGGGATCAAACGTTGACGTTAGTTTCCAAACATTTTTCATCACAGCATATTTTAATTTTTGAAAAAATAAAAAAATAATGTTCTTCTAGGTAAAAGGCTGTGTAAAACTTCTGAAGGACCAACCACCTTGCAAAAGCGAAGGGCTGCTAAATGCGCTCCGTTACACTACAAAGCATTTAAATGAAGTAAACACACCAAAAAATATAAAAAATTTATTAGCAGCATGATTACCAAAGCAGCGAGGTTGTTGCTTAAAAAGCTGAGCAAGTCCTCACAAAACATAATTTAAAAAAAATTGAGAAAAGAGATTGAAAAAGCTGCCAAAACTGCCGAAGGGGCAAAAAGAAAATCCATGACAAATGCGAGGAATTGGACAAAGGACATTTTCGAGGATTTATTATTAGGTAAAAAAGAATAATGTGCGGGATTGTTTTTATCATCTCAGCAGCGCACAATATTGCAACAATGGTGCTGCAATATACAAATGTCTTCTCGCAATCAATATGTACTTGCAATCTCGCTGCAACATTTCTGCAATATTCCAACAATGCTGCAACGTTGCTGCAATATTAGGACAATGTTGTAATGTTGCTGCAATGTTTATGCAATGTTGTAACGTTGCTCTAGTGTTTAAACAATATTACAAAGTTGCTGAAATGTTAAGCAATGTTTTAATGTTGCTGCAATGTTCACAAGTATGTTACAACGTTGCTTCAATGTTGACAGTAATATTGCAACGTTGCTTCAACGTGGACTAGAATGTTACAATGTTGCTGCTATATTGAAACAAGGTTGAAACGTTGAAAACAATCTTGCAACATTTCCACAAAGTTTAAAAGATGTTACAACGTTGCTGCAATGTTAAAAAGGCTTCACCGCTGCAGAAATGCTTAAAAAATGGCAACCTTGCAGAACTGTTAAACCAATGTTTCAATGTTTCTGCAATGTTGACAGGTATGTTGCAACGTTGCTTCAATGTTGAAAAAATGTGGCAGCGTTGCTTCAACGTTGACAAGAATGTTACAATGTTTCTGCAATATTGAAACAATGTTGAAACGTTGAAAACAATGTTGCAACATTTCTACAACGATTAAAAAATGTTACAACGTTGCTGCAATGTTAAAAAGGCTGTAACGTTGCAGAAATGCCTAAAAAATATTTCAACCTTGCAGAAATGTTAAAACAGCGTTGCAAGGTTGCTGAAATGTTAGAACAACGTTTCAAGGCTGCTGCAATGTTTCAACAATGTTGCGACGTTGTTAAAATTTTGAACCATTGTTTTACTGTTGCTGCAACGTTGAAAAGAATGTTTTAAGGTTGCTTTAATCTTGGCAATAATTTTTCAACGTTGCTTCAATATTAAGAAGAATGTTGCTACGTGGCTTGAATATGGAAAACAATGTTGCAAGGTTGCCGCATTGTTAATACAATGATTCAATATTGAAAACAAAGCTGCAACGTTGCTGTAACGTTAAAACAACGTTTCAGCGTTGTTGAAATTTTGAAAAAATGCTGCAACGCTGTTGCAATGTTGACAAATGTTGTTGCAACGTTAAAAAACTGTTGTTGCAATGTTGAAAAAATTTTTTGCAATGTTGAAAAAATGTTGCTGCAATGTGGAAAAAATGTTGCCACAGTACGAAAAAGGTTGTGTAATGTTAAAAAAATATTACTGAAATGTTAAAACAATGTTTCAATGTTGCTGAAAAGTTGGAACAATGATTTAGTGTTGCTGAAATGTTGTCAATATTGCAAATCTTGTCATGTTATATTGCAGCAACCTAGATACACTATTGCCTGATATGAACATTTACTTGAAATGTTGTTGCGACGTTGGCTCAATGTTGAAAACAATGTTGCAAACAATGTTGCAACGTTGTTGAAATTTTGAACCAATGTTTTACTGTTGCTGCAACGTTGACAAGAATATTTTGAGGTTGCTCTAATACTGGCAATAATTTTGCAGCGTTTCTTCAATGTTGAAAAGAATGCTGCTACGTTGCTTGCATATTGAAAACAGTGCTGCAACGTTGTTGTAACGTTAAAGCAATGTTTCACCGTTGTTGAGATTCTGAAACAATGTTGCAACGCGGTTGCAATGTTGAAAAATGTTCTTGCGACGTTAAAAAACTTTTGTTGCAATGTTGAAAAAATGTTGTTGCAATGTGGAAAAAATGTTGCCACTATACTAAAAGGTTGGTGCAATGTTGAAAAAATGTTACTGAAATGTAAAAACAATGCTTCAATGTTGCTGAAATGTTTCTCAATATTGCAAATCTTGTCATGTAATATTGCAGCAATCTTGATAAAATATTGCCTGATATCAATATTTACTTGAAATGTTGTAACAACGTTGATTTAATGCTTAGAAGAATTTTGCAAGGTTGATTCAATGTTCACAAGAATGTTGCTCTGTTGCTTAAATGTTGACAACAATATTGCACCGTTGCTGGATTGTTAATACAATGATGCAATGCTGGAAACAATGTTTTAACGTTGCTGTGATTTTAAAACAATGCTATAGCATTGTAAAGTTGAATAAATGTTGCAACCTTGTTGCAATGTTGAAAAAATGTTTTTTGCAATGTTGACAAATGTTGTTTAAATGTTGAAACATCGTTTCATTGCTGCTGAAATGTTAAAACAATGTTTCAATGTTGCTGAAATGTTAAAACAATGTTTCAATGTTGCTAAAATGTTAAAACAATGTTTCAATATTGCTGAAATGTTGCCAATGTTGCAAATATTGTCATGTAATATTGCAGCAATATTGATACAATATTGCCTGCTCTTGGATTGCCGACGCTACTATTACTGCAATATTACCTATTTTTCATTCAATAAGTTCAATTTTTATTATAAACATTTACATTGTCCAATGACAATCAATATAAACAGAAAATCAGATTTCATTCTATGTTAAAATCATATCAAGTCGAATTAATTAATCACGTAATGTTGAAGAATTTCAGAATTTTCCTCCAGCATTTCATTTAGGAAAAAGAAAATATTTGATTGTAAATTTCACAAATCTTGCATCTTGCTTTCTCTTTGATTAATTATTATTTTAATAAGATTAAGTAAGTCAGTAATAGGGGTTAGTGGAACGAAAAAAGTTCTGCTTTTGGTGAGATTAAGATAAGGCAAAAGCCAAGAAGGAATTTAAGAATAGAATTGTACATACGTACTCGAAAGTGTAAGCATAAGCCTATATATAAACAATTATAATTAATTAAATTAATGCTCTCTCGTGCAAACTGCCAGAAAACTAAAGTCGACGAACAATTGTATTTTTAAGACGAAAGAGCTGTTTGTAAATTCGATGAGTCACTTTTGAATGTAGAAAAATGTTTCTTTCTGATGCAAAAGAAAGCTTGTGAAGTATTGACGAGTACCAAAGATATTTTTAATTGTACATTACAAAATTACTGTATTATTATTATTAATATTAATATTGTAACGACGCACAGTTATGCAAATCACTATTTAAATAATTCCAAAGTTTTTTTTTTAAATTAAAAAGCATTATATTAATGACAAACTTACGAAATGATATTTTTAATCGTTTTAATTTTTAGCCCATTTGTTAATAAACGAAGATATAAAAGGGTATTGAAAAAAATATATTTTCTTAGTTTTTGATTTAGTTTTTCTAACACTTGCACTTTTTTTTGTTTTTAAAAAACAAACTAAGTAAAAAAATTTTAAATATCCAGGTTTGCACCATTGTGCGACGATTATTTAAAAAGTCTTATCTTGCACGATTTTATTATCATACTTGCAAATGGAGGCTGGTAGTATGTAATTTCAAGGAAGTCAATTCCCTAGGGAAATTAATAAAATGCAACAAAAGGCAAATTTTTTAAATTGAATGAAAGTTCATTCTGGAAAAAATACTTTTCCATATTCAAATCAAGAATTTTTACATTATTTTCTGAATTTTAACGAGTTTCAAGGCCATATAATAATTAGCCGATTCCTACCTTATCGACATTTCTTTTTACCGCAACTCACGTACACACGCATGGAAATATCGAGATAAAAATTTGAAAAATTAATTAAAACGTACTCAAAAACCTTTCTATTATCACAAATATCTAGCCTTTCAACATAATATCCCAATTCGTGTGGCCGTGAGGTCTTGCAAAAATGTCGGTAAGGTAGGAATCAGATAAGTATAACATGGCGTTAAGAGCACTGAATTCAAGACTGGCTAGAAAAAAAGGACAAATTTTCCTACTTCCAAGATTGAACGATCAAATTTTGATAGAATGTCCTCTCAAGGGCATGTGACACATATCCGATTCCTACTTTGCCGACTTTTTTTTATCATACCAATTCCAGACGAAATGAGATGTCGAGTTGAAAGCTTGAGAAAAGAAAGAAAAGGGAGTAAGGAACTATTATTTTTAAATACATTTTTACAAATATCAAAAAAAAAATTTGAATTTTTTTGTATCTGTGAAAATTTATTAGTACATAAACATTCCTTAGTCTCTTTTCTTCATTTTCCCAAACTTTCAGATTAATATCTCATTTCGTGTGGAATTGGTATGATAAAAAAATGTCGGTAAAGTAGGAATCGGAGAGTGTCACATGCCCTTAAGGCCCTGTAATATTTATCTGATTCCTACATTACCGATATTTTTTTGCATCAACTCATGTGCACACGAATTGGGATATTGAGTTGAAAGTTTGGGAAATTAAAATTGAAAAAACGAAGGAAGAATCTGGTCCTAAATTTTAATAATAAAAAAGTCGATAAGATAGGAATCGGATAAGTATTACATGGCGTTAAGAGCACTGAATTCAAGACTGCCTAGAAAAACAGGTCAAGTTTTCCTACTGCCAGTATAGAACGATCAAATCTTGACAGAATGTCTTCTTAAGGCCATGTTACGAGTGGGTCACGTGACCGGATACCTACCTTACCGACACTTTTTTTCAAAATCAACTTACGTTCACACGAAACGCGATATCGAGTTGAAAATTTGGTATATTAAATAACAAGCGCTAAGAAAGACGGCTCTGGTTCTAAAATTTAATAATCATGAAAAAAGCAAAAAAAAAATTATTTAAAAAAAAAACTTTTTTCATAATTATAAAAATTTAGGACCAGAGCCGCCTTCCTTAGAGCTTCTTATTTATTATCCCAAATTTTCAACTCGATATCGCGTTTCGTGTGAACGTAAGTTGATTTTAAAAAAAAGTGTCGGTAAGGTAGGAATCCGGTCACGTGACCCACTCGTAACATGGCCTTAAGGGCATGAGACACTTATCTGATTGCTACTTTACCGACGTTTTTTTTCATCGTACCAATTCGAGACGAAATCAGATGTCGAGCTGAGAGCTTGAGAAAATAAAGAAAAGGGAGTAAGGAACTATTACGTTTAAATACATTCCTTAGTCTCTTTTCTTCATTTGCCCAAACTTTCAGCTTAATATCTCATTTCGCGTGGAATTGGTATGATAAAAAAATGTCGGTAAACTAGGAATCAGAGAGTGTCACATGCCCTTAAGGCCCTGTAACATTTATCTGATTCCTACATTACCGACATTTTTTTGCATGAAATCATGTCCGCATGAATTGGGATATTGAATTGAAAGTTTGAAAAATTACATAAAAAATACTGAGGAAGAATCTGGTCCTAAAATTTAATAATAACAAAGTCGGTAAGGTAGGAATCGGATAAGTATTACGTGGTCTAGAGAATCTTTTATGCATGTGAAATCAAACTCATTTTCAAGGTATTTAATTGTAGGATGTTTTATTACCATAGAAATTATTTGAAAAAAGTTGGAAGAAGACAATTATAGATATTAGAAATGCAAACTTTTTGGAAAGAACTATGTATGTAGATATTTATCAACCTTACTAGACGAAACATATAAAAAATTTCTAAATCTTCCAGAAGTGTCATTATATAATGTGTCTTCAGAAAATTGTTTTCCGGTTGGGGCCATGTAAATTGTAATACTTACCCAATTCCTACCTTACCGACATTCTTTTTTTGTTAACTCAGGTCCACTGATTTTTTTTCAGAAATTTAAGATTATTCAAACATTTCTTAGTTGTTTTTATTTGAATTTCCAAATTTTCAACTCGATATATAAATTCGTGTGATCCTAAATTGTTGTGAAAAAAATGTTGGTAAGGTAGGAGGCGGCTAACTATTACATGGCCTTAAAATACTTCCACACATGTATTCCATTGAGACCAGTGCGTAATTAATTGAGATAAATTTTATCAGCGTACTGTTCTGCTACAAAATAAGTATTTTAATTGTAAAATTTACGATTAAAAACTAAATGAATTAAACGGAAATTCTGAAAAATCCAAATGTACATAAAATGATTCCCCGAAAAATTATAGAGGCTACAAAATGTACTTGATGAAACAAGTTTTCCAAATTTTGTTATTGACTTCAATTTCTATATTCAATAATTATTCTCAAACATTTGAATCAGTGAAATTTTCACTATTTTTAATCAGTAGTCTAGTTTCTCACTTTAAAATGTGTGAAGTTTTTATTTACTGATTTCCCAGTGATTCTAATATCACTAGTTGTTTCATTGAGGAAGCTTGCATCACGAGAAATTTCAATTATTGAAATAGTGACGTTTATTTCACTGATAAATTCAGTGGTTTTCACTGATTCCCAGTAATCGGCTTATAGCTATTTCAAACATTGAAATTTCACTGAGCAACAGTAAAATTTTAACTATTTCAATCAGTAGTTCACGAAAAAGTACTGAATTAAATCAGTGAAATCAACAGCAGTGATTTGTCAGTGATTATAATATCACTGATTCACTCAGTACTTTT
This sequence comes from Andricus curvator, assembly GCA_932195095.1. Taxonomy (NCBI): domain Eukaryota; kingdom Metazoa; phylum Arthropoda; class Insecta; order Hymenoptera; family Cynipidae; genus Andricus; species Andricus curvator. The sequence goes on from CAKNYM010050682.1 coordinate 36,600, forward strand.
TTACTGATCCCCAGTAAACTACTTCTAGCTTCTTTTAATCATTGAAATTTCACCAAGAATTAGTAAATTCCACCGATTCAAATCAAGAGAATTTGTAAAATATTTTCCAGTACAAAGGGCCAATGTGCCGTTAATGAAATTAACAATAATTACTCACATGTCTTAATATAAATATATCTGCTCCAAAATGTATTTGCACCAATAAACAATTTGCAAACACGTGTAAGTTAAGATGATGTAACAAAGAAGAAGAGAAGATATCATACTTCGAAATATATTACTTATTGATAAATTGTTGTTTTTATTTAAATATAAATTTTGTTTAGTTTTTAAAAATGAAAAAGTATGATTTTCTTAAGATTTTCAGATTTATTAATAAAGGTGTTATATCTGTGATAAAACTATCTAAAAATAATTTTTCAGTGGGTAAGAAAAAAAAGATTATTATGTCATAAATAAATTCACAGTTTGGATATTTTTAGACCAATTTGCTCAATTTTTTTTGTTGGTTCGAATAATATAATATTCAAGTTAACAACAATGATTGATTATTTAACAATATTCATAAACACATTTAGAGTTTTATTATTTAAAAAAAGGTTCAGTTTTTGTTTATTGAGTCCTTGCGACGTTTCTTTGCAATGATACTTTTCAAATTGACAACAATTGAAAAATACGACGTCGTATACGATGTTGCATGCGACATACTATACGACATCGTATACGACATCATACGATGTCGTATACGATGTCGTCTGTGATTTGCAGAAATTTGTTAAATAACGATATTAGGATATGTAAATGTTAATAATAGGTAGTGAATAATATCATTTATAGCAGATGTGTATCAGAGAAGCAGATTTATTTCTAAAATCGTAAACGACTTCGTAAACGGCATCGTATACGTCATCGTATACTATCCCAAAGTACGATTTCGTATATATACATACATACATACATATATATATATATATAAAACTAATAAAATATAAATATATATAAATAAATGTATATATATATATATTATTATATTATATATTATTATTTTGAATATATTTGATATTCAATATATTTTTCCTATTGAAAAATACGACGTTGGATACGATATTGTATACGATGTCGTAATTTGAAATAGTATACGATGGCGTATACGATGGCGTTTACGATTTGTAGAAATAAATGTGCTTCTCTGATACACATCTGTAATAAATTATATTATGAACTACCTATTATTATTATTTACATTATCTAAATTTCGTTATTCAACAAATTCTATCAATCGTAAAGGACATCATAGCGGCATCGTATACGACATCGTAAACGACGTGATCGTATACTATCCCAAATTACGATTTCGTATACGGTGTAATATACGACGTTGTATACGATGTAATATACGACGTCGTATACGATGTCGTGTACGATGTCGTATACGACATCGTATACATCGTCGTATACGACGTTATTGATTATTTAAACAATATTTAGAACAAAATTCAGAGTTTAGTTACTTTTGAACGAAAAAGCTATTTTTTTACGTAATCTGCTGAGAATGTCTTTCTGATGATTCTTTGCAATGCTACTTTTCAAATTAACAATAAATATTAATTATTTAAACAAATTTCATTTAAAAATTTAGAATTTGGCTATTTTTGAGCAAATGGGCTGAATCTTCGTTTACGTATGAACAAGAGCGCATTCATTTAAAAATAGCCAAATTGTGAATTTGTTCTTAAAAATTGTTTAAATAATTAATCCTTTTTGTCAATTTAAAAAGTATCACAGTCAAAAGTCATCGGAAAGGGATTTTCAGTTGATTCCGTAAAAAATGGAACCTATTCTTTGAAAAATAGTCAAACTGTGAATTTGTTTAAAACTTTTTTTTACATTCTCATCCTAATGAGGAGGTATTGGTTTTATGTAAAATTTGACTTTGTCGGTTTTTATCAAATCTCGACGTTTTGAGACCTACTGAGTCAGAAAAAACTATTTTTACGTAAGTGTTTGTCTGTAGTCTGTAGTATCGTGTAGGCACGATAACTTTCGAATGATTGATCAGATTGGGTTGTGCTTTGGTACACTTTTTTAAGGCCTGAAAGGAAAGGACGAGTTCGCTAACCAGCTATTTTGGATAAAAATTAAAAAAGTGAGAGCATTTTCAAAATTTTTGAGTCCATTTTTTTCAAGATTTAAAAATTCTTTTTACGGCTATCCATAGTTGTCAGATAACTCGAACAATTTATTTTTATGACTTTTTTCGACGAAAAGAAAATTATCAGAGTTATAGCATTTTCAAAATCCAAAAAAACAAACAAAAATGAACATTTTAAATCAAACAACGCACGATATAAAAAAAAGTCACGAGAAGAAAAACGTTGCTTTTCGAAATCCCTATAAGATCATCATAACAACTTTTTGCATTTAAAAAAAAAATCCAACATTGAAATTTTGATCTCACAAAAAATAATGAAAAATCAAAAATTTATTCCATTTTGCGGTCGAACTATGCAAGATACGAAAAAAAAAAATGAATCAGCAAAAATTGTGCACCTAGAAAAGATCTACAAATTTTTTTTCAATAACATTTTTATAAGACGCTTAGTTTTTGTTTTTTTCGTAAAAAACATTAAAAATAAAAAAATTCAATTTTTTGGACAAACGACACCAGTTACGGAAAAAAAGATAAAAGTTATTAACACAGAGAAGAGCTACAATTTTGTTTCTGAACATTTTTTGATAGGATGCGTAGTTCTTGTTTTATTCGTAAAAAACAACATTGAAAATAAAAAAATTAAATTTTTGGAGAAACGATGCAAAGTACGAAAAAAATTAATTGTCCAAAAAAGTTCACCCAAAAAGGACTATAAATTTGTTATTAATCCTTTTATTATGAAACGCGTAGTTTTTGCTCCATTCATAAAATCAATATTAAAAAAAAAAAAAAAATTTTGCGACAAACGACACAAGCTACGAAAAAAGATGAATAGACAAAAATTGTGTACCCAAAAAAGATATACAAATTTTGTATTAATAACTTTTTGATAAAATGCGTAGTTTTTGTTTTCATCGTAACAAAAAACAGTAATTTTCTTTTTTAAATTGTTAAAAAACAAGATACGAAAAAAGATGAATAGATAAAAATTGTGCACCCAAAAAAGATCTACAAATTTTTTATAATCACTTTTTGATAGGATCTGTAGTTTTTTTTTAAATAGCAATAAAAAACAGTAAACTTAAAAAAAAAAAATTGTTAAAAAACAAGCTACGAAAAAAGATGAATTGACAAAAATTGTGCACCAAAAAAGATCTACAAATTTTGTATTAATCACTTTTTGATAGGATGCGTAGTTTTTGTATCAATCGTAACAAAAAACAACAAAGATTTTCAAAAAATTGTTAAAAAAGAATCTACGAAAAAAGATAAAGAAAAAAATTTGTGCACCCAAAAAAGATCTAAAAATTTTTTATTAATCACTTTTTGATAGGATGCGTAGTTTTTGTTTTAATCGTAACAAAAAACAGTAAACTTTTTTTAAAAAATTGTTAAAAAACAAGCTAAGAAAAAAGATAAATAGACAATAATTGTGCACACAAGAAAGATCTACAAATTTTTCATCCACTTTTCGATAGGATACGTAGTTTTTGTTTTAATCGTCACAAAAGACAGTAAAAATTTTCGAAAAAATCGTAAAAAATAACATTGAAAATAATTAAATTTTTTGGAAAAAGGACACAAGGTGTAATAAAATGTTAATAAAAAAACCTTTTTTTATAGGATGCGCACTTTTTTAATTATAAAATCAAGACAATAAAAATACATTTGTTTCAATATAAGTGCATATTATGAATTGTAATAATATAAATTTATTGAAATGATACATTTTTTGGGGTAGCTGAGAATAAAAACTAATACAAAATAAAGTATACATATTAGAGTAATCATGAAAAATAAAATTTGTACTTTATTTCGCAATATCTGAATAAGCAGTCCCACACTGAGGTATAGAAATTATTATAATATACATTTGATATAATAGAGTTGAACTCAACGTACACTCTAAAAACAGACTATTGACTGTCAAACGATTCCTTTCACTATTAAAGGATTTTCCATTCAAAATTGGCATGAGAGGAAATCCTCTCATAGTTAAAGGATTGTCGTTTCAAATGCTATCCTTTAACTGTGAAAGGTTTTCCTTTAACTTTGATCTTGACGTGAAATCTATTGTCGGACAAAAGTAAGAATAATTTGAACGTTAAAAGGAAACTTATTGCATGATATTACGTGCAAGAAATGTACAAAAGCCGAACTTTGGTGAATGTAAATATAAAGTCGATAATTATCAATTCTATAACAATGAAAAGTGAGGTTATGTGGAGCAAAAATTGTTCTTTCAGTACACGTACCTTCCAAACTTCTCGCTTCACAATCTGGGATTCCTATTTTTTTTGAAGAAATCCATTTTCTATATCAGTTCGCACGTTTTTTTGCACTGAAAAAATTTACTTGCGCACATTGGGTGCTAAGCGATATTCACTCATGGGCAGGCGAGGCGCACTTCCTCCGCTAGCCAACAAATGAAATCCTTTAATAGTTAAAGGAATTCTTTTCAAAGTCAAAAGAAATCGTTTATCAGTAAAACTAGTTCCGTTTTGCATTTAACGGATCAGTCTTTGAACAGTGAAACGATTCTATTGACGGACAAAAGAAATCTGCTTAATTTGAAAGGACGCATTCTGAAGGGAACGTAATTTTACTGTTAATAGACTTTTTCTTAGAGTGTAGAAAGGTTCCCACTTTGGACTAAATCGAGTGCAAAGCACAAGATACTTGATGAGAATGTGTTCGTTAAAGCCGAAGGAGCTTTAACAGAAGAGAATTCACAAACACCAAATGACATTTGTGGATGCTTTGACCTTTAATTTTAATATAATTTAATTATTGAGCGCGAAGCGGGAGATCCAACAGGCGCGCTAAAACTTGCAAGCCGCCCGCGCAGCGCGCGATGAGAGTGTGCCCGCGCAGCGCGCGATGGGAGTAAAATTGATTTACGATATTGAGAAAAGTAAAAAATATCAGGGGTTGTAAATAATTTTTGTTTTTCCATTTTTAAGCAAACACTTGTTAATACGGTATATTGATAGAGCCCAAAAATATAATAGTAAGAGTTTACAGTTAAAAAGAATGAACTTTCTAGCATAAAATATGAATTTGCAATCCAAAAGGTCGGATTTTCAATCTAAAAAGATAAATAGTCAACCAAACAGTTGAATTTTCATCCAACAAAGGTGATTTTTAAACTATTTGAATTTTCCACAAAATAATTACATTTTTCACCAAATAGTAAAATTTTGAACCAACAGAGATAAGTTTTCAACCAAAAATATAATAGACTTTTCGAAGAAAAAGAATTCATTTTCAACCAAAAATACAACTTTTCAACCAAAAGATGAATTTCCATCCAAAAAGACGAAAGTTAAATTTCTGACCAAAAGAGATGGATTCTGAACGAAAAATGTGATATAAGATTTTTCAATTTAAAAAAATTACCTTCCAAACGTAGTGGAATTTTTTTGAAAGCAGGGGGAATAAGAGGAATTTTGTAAAAAGGGGAGAAAAAGGGGAATGGAGGAAAGAGTGGGTACGCGCGAGTGCAGTTTTTCAATTTGAAGCGAAAAATAATTTAATATTATAATTCAGATTTTTCAAACTTTGAGTTGTGTCGAAAAATATCTAGAAAATGTCAAGGAAATTTTTTCATTTTACAGTATTCTACAAAATTCTATCAAAAATTCGAGTCATCTTTAAAGATATTGAGGCGTTTTTATATGTATGAAATATTTCCTGATAAAATTATGAAAAGTGCGGGAAAAATAAAATGTCTTCCCGCCAGGAAATGCGAGTGTTACCTGTTATGTATACAAACGATTGGCGCAATTATGTCCCGCTAAAATCATGAAAAGTGCGGGAGAAATAAAATGTCTTCCCACCAGGAAGTGCGAGGGTTGTACCTCATGTCTACGAATGATTGGCATAAATTATATCCCGCTAAAATTGTGAAAAGAGCGGTCGAAATGTAATGTAGGTATTGGGTAATAAATCATCGCGTTATGATCTATATTGATAATGGGCGGAGCCTATAGCATCCCTCGTTGGCGAAATGTCACAGCGATTCAATTATTCAATTACTTTATTTTCGAATACCGACGAGTATTGACCAGCACCGCGTTTGATCGAGCTGTGACTTTTGCGTCTATCAGCGTGGTGCTTTTATACCATTTTAAATTGTAAATGAGTATCCTTTTTACGAACTTATCCGGCTATGAAATACATCTGGTGAAGTGACTTGGCGAGGATCAACTCCAATCACTTAAACTGACTACATATATGACTATGGAAGCGCATATTCTTATCTGAATCCCGATATTTAATTTTGAATCGGAGGGCTAATTCCAAAATCAGCCACATCAGCGAAAACTTCGCGCCTCCACTGACGCTAAAACCCAGGCAGCAACACAATCGTCAAACCGCTTCACCAGCCGATTGATAAGTAAATTGTATTTGTCTCTATATATATATATATATATATTTATTTTGATTGTCTTGAAATACGATGATTTTAAATGGCTAGACGCTTTTGATATGTTTTATCCGGCGTGTCGATTTTAGCTTTATAAATCGTCACTAAGAAGGGGTTGAAACTCAATATTAAATTGCACAGATTGTCTCATTACTTTCATTCTGAAAGGGTTTTCATATTCATCTGTTTGTGTGTCTGGGTGAAGGAATGCCGTTTATTGTATGTGTGAGTTAATTTGCGTATTGACAAATTTTAATTATTCGTATAATCGTTTCAATTAGGACTCGTTATCACCTGCCAGAACAGATTTACCTTAATTGAATAATAAATCCTAATTATTATATAACATGTGACTCATGCCTTCTTTGTTTTCTGTTTGTAAATCGAATTGGATCCTATTACGATAGCCTTTTCAAACCCAATTAAACTTTAGAATCCCAAAAAAACTGAAATCTAGCATCTTCAAAGTAAATAAAGAAAAGAAATTGAAAAAGTGCGTAACGACAAACAAAAAAAGTCCGTTACAATTTTGGCGCCCGAACAGGGACACGGATTTTTTCAAAATCTCCGAATCCAAATATGATTTCGTGATTTAAAATCAATGTGTAAAAAATATAATAAATTGCAGCATATTTGTTATGAAAAATTTTCAAACAAAAAATTCAGTGTTTAAAGTATAGTGAAATATTTCGAATTGATGTCAAATCTAAATGTTACTCCAATAAATACAAGATCTAGAGGTTTACCATTCGAAAAGGAAGTAACAAAACCTAAACGTAAAAATATAAGTAGAGATTCTTTTGATAAACTCTCAGCAAAGAGAAATTTATTTGAAAGCATGAGTCAGGAAACGATAGACAATTTACAAGCCGAAATAGAAGAGTTGAGACGGTTAAATCATTCTCAGCGTGAAGAAATCACGAGATTACAAATACCAAACAATCAGCAGCCTAAATGCGAACAGGGGGATGACGCCGGTCAGGTTATCAACAATTTAGTGAGCGGTTTAAGAACTTTAAACATTGATGTCAAATTACCTAAATTTGAAAATGACTTAGGAAAAAATCCAAATGAATTTTTAGGATCGTTGGAAAAATATTTTAATGCTAAACAAGTCCCAGAAATACAAAAATTATTACTTGTCGAAAATGCTTTAGAAGGTAGAGCAAGAACATTAAAACATCTAAAATTCTTGAATATCTTTCAAATTTACTTAAATTTTTCTTAAAATTAAAAAAAAAAAAATTGCGTTAAAAAATTCTAGATTCTTTTTTGAGAATCTTTTAATTGGAAAAATGTACAATTGAAAATGATGCAAGTTTGAAGTTTTATCACTAAAAATTCTCTAATTTTTATGATTCATAATGATTGATGATTAATAATATATAATTATATAATATATAAATTATATATTTTTAATGAACTTATATTAGAAAAATAACGAAGTCGTTAGTATGATCATTTTTAAAATTAGCGCATCAGAGTTCTATGCAACTTTCCGTCGTGACTTTGATAATTTTAAAAATGGCTGCGTCGTAGTTCTGTGCAACTTTCGAATAAAATTCAAAATAAAATGAAAAATAGATAGGTACTTTCAAAAAATGTATATGATAACAAAAATGCTTTTTCATCGCTTGAGATTTATTTGATATTTATAAAATTATTATTATGGTAATAATTTATTTCATAGTATCTATTATGTAAAATAATAGAAAGGAAAAGTGAGGACAATGTTTTAGAGAATTGATGAAAATTGATACCGTAACTTCAGAAACAATATATAACACTTTTAGAGTCTATAAAACCGTTCCATTTTCGTTCAAAAATACCAATTTCCGACAAAAACACTAACATAACCTATTATTGTTAAAATATTTTAAATGTTCTTGGAAGTCTAATAATTGTTTCTAAAAATAGCAATTTTAGACAGAAAAGACTGACATAATAAAAATTGTCTATGATTGTAAATCTTGTTTTAAAAATAATATTTTTTGTTGCTTAGAGTCACTGATTTCTAACGAGAAATGTCAACATAATCTTAAATTTGTCAAAAATGGTAAATCTTCTTCGAAATCTATACCGATTCCCGGTATAAAACGTCAATGAACATGCAAATTATGAATTTAATGATTCTCGGATTTTTGGTGTAAAACGTCAATGTAGCCTAACATTGGTAAACAATTAGGAATCTTCTTTGAAATTAAATAATTTTGTGAAAAAAGGTCAACTTCTGAAGAAAAAAAACATAGACCAAAATTATTCAAGCTTGTAAATTTCATTATTTGAAACAAAAACCATTGGATTTAAATCTAATTATATGTGTTAAAATACAAATTTTTGGTGAAACACACCAATATAACCTAAAGTTGTAACATAACAGAAGAATGTACAGAATAGTAAATCTTTTTTCGAACCTAATGATTTTTATTTAGAATCACCGATTTTCGGTAAAAAATATTAAGGCTATGTGACGAGTGGGTCACGTGACCGGATTTCTACCTTACCGACACTTTTTTTATTTGTAAACTTATTTTCACACGAATAGCCACATCGAGTTGGAAACTTCGGATAATAAATAAGAAGCACTAAGAAAGGTGGGTCTGCTCCTAAATTTTTATAATTATGAAAAAAGTTTTTTTTGTTAATAATTTTTTTTTGCTTTTTTGATGATTATTGAAATTTAGGACCAGACCCACCTTTCTTAGTGCTTCTTATTTATTATGCCCAATTTTCAACTCGATGTGGCTATTCGTGTGAAAATAAGTTTACAAATAAAAAAAGTGTCGGTAAGGTAGGAATCCGGTCACGTGACCGACTCGTCACATGGCCTTAACATAAACTGAAACTTTTCAAAAATTAACTTTTATTCAATTCGCAAGAAGTTTTGTATGATTGTTATTATAAGAAGGGATCACTTGTAGATTTAATTTTCAATATTCTAAATTTAAGATATAACACAACTACAAGGAATGACAAGCCAATCAGATTTTCACAACACTGATTGCGATAGGATTTTCCTCTTATTCGATATATTTCATTATTATTATACCATTAAGCCTTGTTATGCTGTCGGGGATCAAGGAATTCAGTGCACGAGGTGGGATAAGGGGAAGGGGGGTATATATTTTAAGATTAATGTAGAATTTCCGTGTGGCTCATTTAAACAACACATTCGTTCCACAACACTGCTCCGACATAGATTGCTCATCAATCTCTCTAACAATCACCCCAGGCCCAGGTAAAGAGCTTACCAAAGTGCCGTCTCCATTGCACACACGAGGCCTGCCATCGTTCTCCGGAACTTCGAGAAACAAATTATATTCAGCATCGAATTGTCGGCACCGGCTGACTACAACATCATTGCCAATGAAAAGGAAAAAGAGGAGAGGTGTCACGACCTCAAAAGGAACCTGCAGCGACTGTACCCAAAATATTCGGTTAAAATAATTTTCCTTGGTATCGGTGCTCTCGGTGTTGCGAAACTATCACTCGTTCGTAATCTCAAAGCAATACTCACCTACCAAAAACATGCCGAAGGCACTTGCGAGACGGATGCCATAGTTGTGATTTACCGCGGTTCTACTGATACCTGCAGTGGTTGTTCAAGCTGCTTTTTAAATAATATAATTGAAAGTTTGTCATGAGAACAATTGCGAAATTTAACCCGGAGCGGGTTCGATTGTAGGAAATTTCACCCACTCCTGGCGAAATCGCAGTAATATATATATATATTACCGCGATTTCGCCGGGTGCAAACGTTTATATATATAACACATGAACAAATCTAGATGGGACATTGAAGAAAGATTGAAGCCTTGAGTACCATATAACATTTACTTTTTAATGTAGTTACATATAAGATTTTAGCCCAAATTCGGATCACGAACAGATATTATGTTTTAGTTTTACATGTACTAAAAAAATTAATGGTGCAGAGGATTGTGGTTTACGCAAGGTTTACATGCTGTACTCTATAATTCTTCAAGATTGGGCGGCTCGGACCAACTGGAATTTCTAACACTTCTTCTCGCGTAAAAGCGGAAACCCTACCGCTTTCAATATTTATTTTCGCCCGTTTTTTATTGCTATTATTATTTGTATACATTCCAGCAAGATAATTAAAAGTCTCCAATATTGCAACGACATTACCATCGGACGTTGATAGTACTATTTGTTCTTGAGATGGCATAGGCTCATACTTATGCCTTCCTATTCTGATTTCAAGTGGTTTATGGGCTGGAAAAGTGTATCTTCTGAGTTCGAATATTCGGTGCGGATTCTTAAAAGAATTGAGTCGAATAAATTGAAGTTGTTCAAGTTCACACCCGTATCCGTCTGAAGAAGGAAGCCTTATAGGTTGAGTCATGGATCTGGAAAAAGGAACACGCCTGGCAGGAGGTGCCACGAACATGGCAGGAGGCGACCTACACCTGACACGAAGAGGAGACTTGGCAGGAGAAACAGTCCTCTCAGTCGAATCATTTATTTCAGAAGAAGAAGAAGAAGAAGAAGGTCCGCCACGAGGAACACAAGGAATAGGTTCGCCATTCGGTAAACACTCGAACTGGGAACTTAACTCTGGAACAAGAAAGAGAGGATTACCATTTATTTAAAGTACTTTGGTATATTTCAAGAACTCCTTCTGCAATATTGTGAGGCGAGTGTATAAAACAAAATAAGAAAAACAGTTTCTAGGGCCTCGAAATGTTTTTGTATTAAATTGCAATGTTACGTAATTTTTGCTAATATTTGGAGGCATGTCTTCTTAAATACAATTTAGTTCCGTATCTTCTCGTTTTAAAGCAAACACTTATGAATACGTCATTTGTTGGAGATATTCACTTAACATCTCATGTGCGAATGATGAATTTTTATCCACTTTAACTCAATTTACTTTTTGGTTATAAAGTTCGTACAAATTCCGAATTAACAGAAATCAAAAGCTTTTGAATCATACTTTTTATAATACACATATTCTGGATTCCCCCGCAATAAATTCAGATTAAATTCGTACTCATTTCGGGCAAACTCAAGCAGAGTTTGATAAAAAATAGCATTTGTTGTAGAATGCGGGTTGCGTCGGACAAATTGTTATTTGCGGAAATCTTAAAAATATTTTGAAAATTATAGATATATTACTAAATTCACCAATAGAATTAAGACTGATTGCCAAGGTGAACACCAGAGTATAAACGATCATCATTTTTCAAAGCAGAGGAAAAACTGATCATTGTATTATTAAAGAATTTGGTTGAAAGTGTAACAAAGGAATATTCTGGTGTTTCATTATGGATTACATAATATATATTATAGTCATTATCTCATAAATAATAATCAAGCTTGTCTTTATCAGATATTTACATTTCATTTGTAACCAGGCGAAATTTTAACCCTGAAAATTATTATCTTGTTTTCAACCATTATGCGAAAACTGGTCTCCTCCGTTGCGTGGCACGATACTCCAAGGGCATATTTTAAGTTAAATTTAAGAATCTAGGATTAATTTGTCGTCGTTATTTTGTTTATGAACTTGTCTCAACCTGCAATCAACGGGGGACAACGAGGGATTTTGTAACTCTGAAGTGCACAAGAGAACCGAGATTCGCTGCAGGATACAATGGAAAACGCGTGTGCCTACTTGAAGGCTTCAGAGCCGCCAATTTTTAGGGATGTTCCGTTCGGGACCGTTCGAGACAGATCGGGATATGCGGGAGATTCAAATGTAGTATGGAAGAGAACTCAAAAGTATTAATAAAAATCATGTAAATTTTAGTTTATTGTCAATGAGTGAATCCAGTTAAACTGGAAACTGAATAAAACTTAATAAACAGTAATTATATAAATAAAAATAATCGAACAGTATAAAAAAAGGCAAGTCGATGGGATTTTGAATTGTCGGAATACACACTTTGTAAACACGTGGTTTAGAATATTTATTTCTTCTCTTGAAAAGTACAATAAAACTTTGAAGTTTTTACAAGTGAAAAATATAATAATTGTAATATCCTAAAAATCGGTATACGTTAGAATTTTGAAACACTTATTTACACTCGTAAAATTTTGACGAGTGTAAACTTGCCGCCCGAGCGAAGCGAGGTCGGCAGTCGCACGAGGCAAAATAGCCGTACGCCCTTGATACACACGTCATACTTTTTGTCCTACCCTTCTTGAAAACAAGCATGTTAAGCAGATAGAGGATGTTTGGTGTACTTGACAATTTTAGATTATAAGTGAAAGAAAGAAATAGCGTACTTTGCAGAAGGAAGACTGTGGGGTCCAGCGATACAATTTTTTAAAAGATAAAGATAATTATGTGTAGCGGGCGTAAAGTTTTATGTAGCGGACGTAAAGTGTTATTTAGCGGGCGTAAAGTGTTATGTAGCGGGCGTAAAGTTTCATGTTGGCCCGGCGGCGGAGTGCGCATGTGCGGACGTCACTGGGCTGGAAGCGGCCACATTACGCCTGCCTCACGTGCATGCAATAGCGCGTTTTCAAGGGGGGTCGGACAAAAAATAATTTTTCTGCGGATAAAAAAAGTGGGGTGAAATTCTAAATATGACCAATGGATATTATAATTACAAAATGAATGTAAATTATAATATAAATGATAATAATTTAAAAGAGCAAAAGGAATAAAACTCTTGATGCATGTCCGTAAGTTAAATAATTAGTAATAATAATATTATGCCAATAATATCATACAATTCATGACTACGAACTTTGAATTAATGTTCAATAAAAATTACATGGAAAAAAGTATAAGGTATAAATATATACAGGGCTCGGAACTGCTCAAGCTTAAAAAAAAAGTAAAATAGTAACAATAATGTGTCAAAAAAGTGATAAAAAAGAAGGATTTTTTGTACCAAAAAGACGAATTTTCCACAAAAATTATGAATCTTCAAAAGAACAATATATGTTCAAGAAAGTAGTTCAACTTTTATCAAAATGGTTGAATTTTTCTGACTACACTGAAAAAATTTATCCGTGAAGAAGTCACGAACTTGTAGCTAGGTCTCGGATACGAGATAAAAAAATGAAACATTAAATCCTTATTTCTATGAGAAACATATGCATAAATTTCGAAGTTTCTTACGAACAGTTCGAATTTCCTACGAACAGTTCCTGAAAATTTCAGACTGAAATAAAAAGAGGAAAAATTTTATTTGTGCGATTTATTTTATATTAATTTATAAATTCGCAACTCAGAAGATTCGAACCTCAAACACTGCTGACTCACCAGTTTCTAAACATAAACCAGGAGTGCGTAAACACGCGCAGCCATCGAGGCCAAACAAAATAGGTATTATAAAACTTCTAGCCACTCATTCGACGAGCTCGAGGCACACATACGAGCGCACACACGCACCGCGCGTGTGTGCGTGGCCCACGTACAGGGCGACTTAGTTTGGAGTTCCCAGATTTGTCGGGCAAGCTCGTGAGTGCTCTGAGAATCTTTTCCCAATCACTCGTAATATTTTTGTAATTATTCACGTAAAAAAAAGTGATGAACCGTTTTAGAATTTTCACATCGAGTTCCTCAATCTTTCTCAAAGTTCGCAGGTTATTTACGAAAATACATAAATATCCGATGAATTTTTCTCATTTCCGAGACCTAGCTACTAGTTCGTGACTTTTTTACGGATAAATTTTTTCCGTGTACAAACAAATTTAATATAAAAAACCGTAGAATTCATTTAAAAAAAGACGATTTTTCAACAAAGTAGGTTATTTTTCCACCAAATTGTTGACTTTTTAAGCCAAAAAGATTAATTTTTACTAATTAGTTGAATTTTCAACCAGTCAATATGGATTTTTGATAGAAAAAGTTATCTGTCAACCAAATAGTTGAATTTTCTACGAAAACAGAGGAATCTGCAACTGAAAAAGGCGAATTTTCAACAAATTAAGTACATTTCTAACCAAACAGATGAATTTTCAGATGAAATTATGTATTTTTTAACAAAAGGGTGATTTTCGATCAAGAAGATTAATTTCCCTGGTGGAAAATTTTTTACAAAAAAGTACAGAAACCTGAAACTATTTTTACAGCAATCTACAAATAAATACAATAAATTACAGGAAAGTGCAACTTTTTTCTATTATTGAGACGAATTTTGTACTTTTATTGTATTTTTTTGTACATTGTTTTATTTTGTAGTAGTTTCAATTTTCTACGAGAATTTACAATTACAAGAATCTATAGGAATTTACATGTTTTGCAGTCAAAAAGTTGTTCTTTTTGACCTATGATGACAAATATTTAGAATATTGCAATGAGATAATTTTAAATTAAGATGTGTACCTGATCGCTATTACAAAAAAGCTTCTATGTTTGAACTTCAAAGCAATGGTAAAATATTAAAACATAATAATGAAAAATCGTTATTAAACACCAAAAAAACCTTAAGTTTGAAGTTTTTTTTAAATATATAGCAATTGATTGGACACCATATATATGCCATTTAAAATTATCTCTTTTCAATATTCTCAATACTTGTCATCCTAGGTCGAAAAAGAACAACTCTCTGACTGCGAATGAAAATTGAACAATTAAGAAAGAATTGATCACGGTCATTGAAACTAAAAGATTCGAACTCTTGAAGATAAACTTTTTTTCTATTGAAGTTACAAAAACTGAACTGCAAATTCGAGCACTCAAAATTAAATTTTAGAAAATGTTAAACTTACAAAATTGTACCTTGAAATTTGTTTAATTCAAACGCTTAATAATTTACGCGTATAAAATGGAAGCTTTTAACACTTTTCGATTGAAAATGTTTAAATTAAAAGTCGTTAAACTGCAAAATTTTCTGCTTGGTGGGTTTCCTGTCACCACTACGTAGCGCGTCC